>JBBMKF010463422.1:0-11158 GCA_037834155.1 Curcuma caesia | reverse complement strand
TCTTTCTATTGTTCTGTTTTGGTTCATTAACTTTTTTATCTTGTTTCATTAAAGATTCTTAAAAGAAGAGCATAAACTTGCTACATTGAATTCTGGTTACAAATTACAGTATCATAGAAGTTAAAAGAATTTCTTGTTTTTGCTTTGACCCTCGTTGCCACTGCTCTTCACAATAGACCTTGTCCCATGTCCTTCTCAATCAGATCTGGCATGGAGGCACCAGTGGTCAGTTCTGGATACATGAGGTATATCAAGACAAGATGTGCTCAACATGGCTAGGACTGTATGTTCTGCACATATCATGCAACATGGACTAAGACTTGAATCCTTGATACTTACCACCAACTACAAATTTTAATTTTCCAATTTTTTTGGTGTTATTGTGCATCTGTTCTTGCTTTATGCCACAGGCAGAGCAACATCCTGTGTTACCTTACATCCATTGAGTTTCTAGTTCTTAAGTCTCCCTCTGCCACTTCCCACATGAGTTCTGATTGATTTGACTCATCCCATCTAAACACAAGATCTAGATTCTAGACATATCATTAGCTGTTTGTTTCCTATTTGCTTGTTCAGTGAGACCCCTAGTTTTCCTAAAGGCTGTTTGATTGGTCCTAGTTTTATCGCTCTATCTCATAAACAATATTATGCTCAGACTTATAGATTGACATTTTGATTACCAATTTGTCTATATGGTGCCATCTTTCTGTTTATTGTTGTTTGCTAAAAACCATCAATATATTTTATTGTTTCCCAATGTGTGTAGAAACAAAGAATCAATGGGCTAGGGATGATCCTGCTTTTGCTGTGATCTTCTGTATATTCTTGATAGTTGCTACTTCAGCTTATTGTGCTGCGTAAGTTGACTGTTTTCTATTCACCTCTTTAATTCAATCTTATCAACTTATAATTATCGGGGAGTTCTGGTGAAATACATGTATAATTCATCAAACTGTTAAGGCATAGTTTTTATCTTAGTTTGTATAGGATCTAATTTTGCTGAAACTAAATAGCAAACATTCTTGTGTTTAGGTATGGTGAGAATTTGGTTAATTTTGTCTTCACCGTTATTTCAGTTGCTTTCTTCCATTTCTTGTTAGCGGGAACTATTTTGGCGACGTGTTGTTGGTAAGTATTGCTTTGACCTTTTGCTATTGTTCAAAAAAAAATCTTAACTAGTGACATGTGCTTTTTCTAAACCTCTATGATATTTACGAATATCAATCTTACATGCAATTATTTTCATTAATTGCTCCGAAAGAGTTATTGATTTCTTTGTTTCTACTTTTAAGTCATCCTTTGGAAGCCTTTGATCGTGAAGTTTTGGTTTCCCTCTTCTTTTCTCTCCCTAGCCTTTCTCCAGTAGGAAACACAATCTTAACAATACTTCTGTCTTTCTGGCATCCAATGACTAGGCTTTATGCTTTTGATGTTCACTGCAACTCTTTCTTTCCGGCGTTCATGATGCTTTATGGTAATTATGCTTTTCCTCTCCATTATTGGTACTAATACATTCGTACTTCGTGTGAATATTTTACTGATCCATGATTGTCCTTTCAGTGCTTCAATACTTCATATCACCTCTCCTGGTGGTGCATGGTTTCTTCCCAATGCTGGTGTCAAACCTACTCTTCATGGTGGCCATTTCCTACTATAATTATTTGAATTTCCTCGGCTACGATGGTAAGCAGCACATTATTACCTTGTCAATTACATTTTTTCGGCTTTGTACTTTCGTAAATTGGACTTCACTAGCCAAATTTTTTTGTACCAGTTCTTCCATTTTTGGACAAAACAACCTTCTTCTTGTATCCAATTGGACTTGTGATCATCCTATCCCCTCTCAGTAAGTTGTTATGATTTTGGATAATTTTGTTCCTCTTCTTATTTCTCATGGCCATTTTGTTTTGCTTGCGGTGATTCTTATTGGTTTCAACCCAACTAGATACATTCTGAGCTTGTACTTCAGCTAGCAAATCTTACACTGAGGGAGTGACAAACTTCAGTGATGATGCCTCACTACTTTCAAATGAACTTCGTCTCGTTTCAAAGGAATCGGGTGGATGTAAATGAAATTGCAAGATAGAGTGATGAAGCTTCTGTACAAGAGTGGATAGTCTTGAGGAGTTGTTCCGGTGGTTCTTATTTCGGCCGGTGTCCAGGTACGCGATTAAAGGAGTTGTTAGTATGCGATTAACCAGCCCAATTGATGTTTGTATCTAACGTCAATTTTACCTGAAAGATTAGCCGAAGTTTTGAAGCATTCAAGGTAATGAATTGTTGTGAATCTTTGAATTTGTTCTAAGTGCATTTCACTGTCAAATGTGGTTCGCTTGTTCCAAAAGGTGGCACAGGATGTCTGATAACTGATTTGTTCCATAAACTGAGACACAAAAGAGCAGATAATTCTGATAATTATCTTGTAACTTGTAGAAAAGATTGTTCCGATGGCGCGAAGAATTTTCTTCGTCATAGTAATATGTCATCGGTCGTTACCGTAAGTTAGTTTGAATTCGGTGTGAATATACTATCTTCCAAAGGATCTGCTACCCAATGGCTCTATACGGTTGGTTCTATAATCATTTATGATAAGGTAAATCGAGAAGTTGCAATTGGTCACGATGAGGAAAAGTACTATTTTGACTTTGTCGAGATTCGATCTTTGTCCACTTTAGTAAATTTGTTTCGTCATAACCAACTCAACTATGCCAACTATGCTTTGAGAATGACCATTAACATTTCAAAGATTGTCTTAGTACAAGAAAGATCTTCAAATAATTAAAAGCTAACATCCAGACATTCTTCAAAAACTAATCGGTTTCCTTCAGGTTTTGTTCTTGTATAAAACAGCAGATCAACTGAGAAAAGTACTGGATGAACTTGAAGCAGTTCATTAAGATAACCCTAAACATGTAGAATGCCAAGATGGTAAACAAACCATTATTTATCTGTTTGATCATTTACCAACAGAGAGATTCAAAAATATAGAAGATGAACTTTAACATTTCCAGTGGTTACACAATCTAATAAGCATACTGTTTCTGGGTGTTCAAACTTCAGTGTTACAGTAGATAAAAGAGAGGACAAAAATGCCAATCAGAAACCATCTTTTTCACTAAGCCTGCCTGAAACAGCAAACTAATATCAGCTCTCCAAACACAGACGATTGGAAGAATGCAAATGACTTTCCTCTTCTTCCAACATAGCCTTCACCCTTGGGATGCTTAGAAGTTAATCACTTATTCAGTTACTAGAAAGGCCTGCGTCGTCGGAAGAGGCTGGTTTCTTGCTAGTGTAACGCTGAGATAAATAAGACCACTGGTCAGGCTACTGAAGAGCAATGGAAGTACTTACTTCGACAGTTGAAGTTTCGAGATTACCTGCTTCCCGAAAGTGAACGGAACATATTTGTACTTGATCATGTGGAGAATCTGTCTCTTCATTGTGACCGTGAACAGCACCAACCAGTAAAAGAGTAGAATAGGCCAAAACACGGGCACGTCAAACACGCTGAAGAATGTCAGTACGAAGGCGACGCAAAAAGCTTTAGTAATGGAATACCTGCACATTTTGAAGGTTATCAGAATCAAGAGACAAGAACCAATGCAATTGTACAACCATTCCAGTCAGATGGTAAGTAGCAATCTGGCAAGGATTTGGATGGACAACTGTTGTCTAACCATAGTAAAAGTAATCCAATATGTAAAAATGGCATGTTGATCCATCTTCAAACTGTGGATCCTCCTATCAGAAAGTTAGCCCCTTTAATGAATGAGAGTAAGAAAGCACTTTAGCCATTTTGAGAGATGGAGTGATTCCCCGTGGCATTCTCACCCCCACTCAATAACTGCAATGCCCTCTATAGCAGGAACAATACATTCCATCCATGTTAAAGCATGAGGCTGTGCCATGACATAACTTGTCACAAGGAACACTAGTACGAGGTCTTTTGGGTAAAGCCCAAAAACAAAATCATGAGAGCGTGAGTTCAAAGTGGACAATATCATACCGTTTTAAAGATATATATGGATCACATCGGATCTAACAGTTTCATAACAGCAGAGACAAACACAGTTTTTCCTGTATCAAGTTAAGATGTGGGCCCACCTAATGAGGCACACACTTTGCTTGTGCTGTGTCAAATGACATCAAAGCTCAGCCAAGTAGGCTACTCCTGATCCACCTTCCAATCTTCACCACCAGATTTGGAGTAAGTTGTGCACCAAGAAGTAACTTACTAACAACTATGTATCCTTGTTCTTCTTATGTTCGAAATACTTGAGAATAAAAGAAATTACTCATTTGCTTCTGAGATACTACATACAGCCTTCTTTGGATCAGGAATAAGTCTGGTGTTCTGTTGCCTTCATTCTTCAAATTACTATGTTCTCACTATTTTACCTTGTTTTTACACTCCCACTCCACCTCCAAATGGTCCCATTAAACAACCTTATACTCATGACACACTAAATCTCAAATTCCTGAGCATGAGTAACAACTTTGGGATATCATAAAAACATATAGTAGATGCATGTATTATAAACAAGTCTGCAAACGTTCAATATACTGACATATTAATCTAACACTAAAATTCAAAGCATGATTTAGACAACTATGTAGGTACCCATGACCATAAACAATGATGGAAGAGTAACAAAACATTTAAAAAATAGGAAATTATAAGTACAATTTTAATTACAGTGCTCACAGAAACTTCCATTTTCTCCCATGTCATGTAATCTAGGAGTGAGCACATCCCCTTAGTGTAACTCTATCCTTTGTTGAAATTACTTTTAAGCTTTGTCTAAACTTTGCAAACACGTTAATAACAAATTTATTGTAAGGCATCTATAAGATGACATCAAAGATGCTTAGATGAGAGTAAATGGGAGGCAAATAGATTTTTCCTTGAAAAATTGCATCAGCACTGTTACAAAAACCAAATCATGCATCCAAAAGACATAATCATAAAAATGCAAGTGCATATTATTATTTTCTCTTCAAATAATTTGATACCAAAAGCTGAACTTTTGGATTTCCATAGTCTACTTTTTTGAAGTGTGAAAAAACCAAATTCATCCAGTGCACTTCTTTTATCCTACAAAACCAAAGTTGGGAAGAATCCCAAAAATTGCCACTTGATTTTACAAACAAGCATAAATGGACAACATTCATCAAGCAATTGCATCATGTAGGGATTCATCAACTGATTCTTGATAGTTCAACAGATTCATTTTAGGCTAATGGGGCAGAAGTACCAAAACCTGATAACTGAGTTCTTAAGATTACTTTGATAAGGGAGGTTGTTTACCCAAAGTTGACAGTGGAAAATGAAAAGATAGTACTTTGACAAGTGGAATCCATGGAATGTGAATAAGAGATCTATCATGGCAATTAATTGTGGCATTGCAGAGGTCTGAAGAAAATTTGCTGAGAGGAAGGCTGGCACTCATATCTGTGGCTGATTTAGTGCAAATATCCTAATGTCTCTAGTCGCTATCCTTTTAGTTGATCCTGTGCCTTCTGATCCATATAACATACGTGAGAAACTTCTTCACATTCGTAGCAAAAGTAGAATAAACGCTAACAGTTCTCTTGAACGGATAGATACAAGTGATCAATTCAACAACTCGTCGGACAAAAAAAAATAGAATTCAACATTGGCATCAAAATTTCATTACTCAGACAAGGATCGCGAGGTCAAATCACGTTCAAAAACAAGAAGGAAGACGAAAGGTCTGATGAAGCACGAGACTTACCAGAATTTGAACTCGGGGAGGCGCCGGACGAAAGGTCGGAACTCATCCGAGGAGCGGGTGGGCAGGGAGGGACCGGCGCCATCATCGACGAGCGCTTGGATCTCGGGATCTACCTGGGGCGAAAGGAAGCCGATCAACAGGTTGAGGACGTAGATTCCGAGGGCGTAGGTCACGACGTAGAAACCCTGGGCGATCAAAACGCGGATGGCGTAGGCAAGTGCCAGCGCCGCCAGCCAGACCCAGCGCCGGAGCACATAAGGCGTGGCCTTGTCAAGCAGGTGCTGGTACCGCCGGGAAATCCCCAAGCTCCACGCCGATAGAGCCCACGACAACCCTCCGCCTTCGCCTCCACCGTCGCCGCCGCTCGCTGGATCCATCATCGCTGCCGCCCGATCCTTTCGCCTGCCCCTCTCTCTCTCTCTCTCTCTCTCTCTATTTCGGGACAATGAATTCAGTCGGGATTAATTAAGAATTCTATAAAATTCTTGTACCAATTCGCAAATTTAACACCTGATTTACCTTTTTTAAAATTCATCCTATTTCTTAATTAAATCTGATTATGCCCCCTATTAATATACTCATCGAGCTCAATTAATAATATTATTATCCTTATGATACATAAAACTTATATTATTTTTTTAAACATATTATAATAAATTTATAATTAAATTTTACATAAACTAATAAATTTGTTTAATGCTTCTAATGAATTCTTCACTTATCATACAATATTGCAAAGTACATTCATAATTTGATCATTGAGTGATTATCAATCAAAAAATATTTTGAAAAATAAGCTTAAATGGAGCTGAAACTATAGTTTAAGCTTAATTTAGTTGGATTTAAACTATAATTCAAAAGAAACAAACACTTACAATAAGAACACTATCGATCAACTTGGCACTTTCAGAAAGAGGAAGAAGGCCTTCCTTCAATTGTTGCCTTTGCAGTTCATGCTGTCTCATTACTGACAGAGAGATCTAAAAAAGGATTGATGATTCATGCGATGTTTCAGTGGTTCCTGAATATCTGAAACTGAAAAGGAAAGAGAGAAAGAAAGTCATTGAGCTGCAGAAGAAGAGTCATCGGTCGGTCGGTCGGTCGGTCGGCCGGCTTGCTTCTCGTTGGATCTCGAGCTGTTCTTCTCCAGTTTAGTTTGTGCATGGTGAAACATGGAGATGTAGGCCACTCTGCTGCTACCACTACTTGTGGTGGGAATCCTGATGATGCTGCAAAACCATTGTGGATGATGAAGGATTGTTCGGTGGCAGGTGATGGTTTATTCCTGCTGCTGATCCTTCACCAATCCAAAAGGGTCTGTTGTTGCTTGCCATGAAGTTGTAGATGAAGCCTTCTCCATTGCTGCTTCTCGCATACTGCATCAACATCGACAAGCCAACAGTTGAGTTAAGGTTCGCCGAGTGGCTAGTTGAATCATATATTTTCTGCACAAACTCTACACTGAAAACCCTACATGAATCATAAATGTTCTGTAATCATATTCAGTTAATTCACTTTTATGCTGCTGTTTCTGCAATTTGTACCATGTTTTGAGATGTACCATCTTAATCTGATCAGTATATTTCAGTTTCAATCTTCCTTTGTGATCTATAACTTTTAGCCAAACATGATCAGCTTAGCTTAAATGCAATAAAGAGACACAAACAGCATAGTGTTCTATTAGAGGAAGCTTACTGGAATGGAGGTAGGAAAATTCAAGGGGCCTGGAGTGAACTGGAATGGTGAGGAAAGGCGAACATTCGTGTCGGTCGGTGGCCGGAACTTGGAGCGCTCATTAATGTTGTGGATAAACAGAGATTTGATGTGGCCATTGTAGTGTGGGATGCTGCTAGTGTTGTATTTCGCCTCGGGCAGCTTGAGCTTGTCGTCAAACTAGTAGAAATAACACTAACATTAACTGGCACCGGCAAGCAATTATATCGTTTTCTTTAGCAAACTGAAATGAATACAGAGACTGAGGGGATTGCCTGGTAAGCATAGTATACCTTTGATTTAGTGTTTCTGTTCCACTGGGACTCGAAGATTGCTGGCTTAGTAGCGCTACCCCTCGATCCTGATCCCCCCAAACTCAAGTCAAGATTGTGTTCGAGCTGGCCATGGCTTGCTGCAAGACCTTTATTCCGCAATTAGTTTTCGATAACTTGGCTAATGATGGGAACATTTCAGTTTGGCTCCTAAGTTCGCTTCGTTTTCTAGTATATATGTTTCTGAAACTTTGAAAATGCAAGTTTGGCATTCAAGTTTGTAATCAACTGGATAGCTACCTCTGATAAATCACACTAGTCATATTACAAATGAAAATTGCTACAGATCATGCGCGAGTGTTTCGCTCAGTGGTGGTGGTTATATTTTCCGATCGAAATTTGGTGAGAAATGGTCATGGCATCATATGGTGCAAGTGACTACAGATTGCGAGTTTGAATTGCAGTGAACAAACCACAAAATGGACAAAGTTGAGGCAGACTAAAGTAGTCACTTGAAAAAACTTACTGGATGCAGTGAACTCCTCCTTATAGATGCTAGGATCGAAGTTTGTCGCAGCATCCTTTCCATTGCATTTGATTGCAGCCTTGTCATACGCTCTGAAGAAATAAGCATCATACAGTACCGCAACGATATACTCAAACAGGGAAAACACCCCCCAAAAAAAATGAGATTTTTAGGTACCTAGCAGCTTCAATTTCGGTGTCAAAGAGACCTAGATACACATATCTGAGATCACAAACAACAATATCATTTATCTTACTATGAAACATAAGAAAGAACTGAAGCATAGAAGAAGTATACTTTTTACCGAGGAACTGCCCCATTCTTGCTTCCCACTTGCCACATTTGTGCAAGGTCACTCCCCGGTACTTGGAGCTTCCTCTAGGGTAGCTCGTGCTCTCGCGTCGAAGAGCATGAACAAACTCTTCCTTAGTGAGATTGCTCATCTTGCAATAAGCCAAAGAAATTTCAGTTTTTCAGTTCAAGTTCATCAAACTGTATGGTCACCGAAAGCACCCCCACCTGTTCTTGACCACCCATGTAATCATCCAGATTGAAGTTGATATCTGCTTCTAGTCCCCGAAACTTGATTGCAGCTCGGTCGTAGGCCCTGCATTGAGATCTCTTTAGATGAAGAATCAATCAATGAAGCAACAAGAAGGGGAGTACACGAATCGAACCTTGCGGCAGCATGTGCTGTATCAAAACCACCTACAGAGGCATATGATAGAACAACAAATCAGCAGCAAGCTTCAACATTTAGGGTTTCGATCCCAAAACAAGAAACAAAGCAAAACCTTTCGATCATTTCATGCATACATACATACATACCAAGGTAAACTTGCTTTCCACAATCCCTGCAAAGCAATCCAGAATAGCCTCAAAGTATTGAATTGAATCCAAATTCCAGAAATCCAACCATCGGTTAGGGTTTGCAGACATGGGAAAGGAGGAAGAAGCTAACCAGATATGGGATTCCCATCGGCCGGTCCTTCTGTAGAAGGTGACGCCCCGGAACTGAGAGCTCCTCGACCGCGGCCCTCGCCGGTTCTTCTTCATCGCCTGGGGCTCCTCCGCCGCCCTGCAGACCACGACCGGCTCCGACGACGAACCATCCCCTCCCTCAGGAAAGAACTGGCGGGTCACAACGTAGGGTTCTGGTTCCGCGGCGGAACTCTCGTCGCGGCGGCCGGAGATGGAGAACCCGAAGATTCTCATGGCGGCGGGGCCGGGTTCGGTTTCGGCTTCCCCCTCCTCGAAAGCGTCGATCTCGGAGCCGGAGGAGACGCAAGCATCGGGCCTCGTTTCTTCCTCCTCTCCGCCGCCCGCGGAGGCCGTGCTAGAGGAACGGGAGCCGCCGCCGCCGTCGCCGTCGCCGCTCTCCTCCCCAGCGGCCAGCTCGTTGAGATTCCACTTCCCATCCATCTCGATTTGCCTCGACAAAAATCGAACGAACTTGTAACCCTACCTCCTCCCAAAGATCCACTCCCTGCTCCACCTATCTCCTCCCTACCAAATCAAACCACTTTGCCATCTAAAGATCGACACCATCCAAGAACAGAACCTAAAAAACCTAATCAAGAGTAGCATCTTCCATTCAAACCCCCACCCATCTCCTCATTTATACTCCCCCTTTCCCAAATCAAGGCAGAGAGCAACTCCGAAGCCTCCAAAGGTAGCAGCTTTACCAAACATTTTTGCCATTAAAGATCAACAACATCAAAGAAACAAATCCAAACAGGAGGAGGAGCATTCATTTCCATCTCGCGTCGAAAAAGGCAAGCTCAGCAAGGGATGCTTACCACCTTTAGGCGGTTACCGCCTTCAGATATGCCTTCTGCTCTTCCATCCTGCCTTCCCTTCCATCTTTATACGATGATTCCTTTTGGTGTCTGCAGCTCCTGTCACCTCACTGTGACTCAACAGCTCCACACCGCTTTTCTCGATGATGGTGGAAAATGGGGAAAAGGAAGGGTGGGCATGGTTACTTCCTTACTGTTGCCGTCCCACATTAACCAAATCGAAAAGCTCGATGAATGTCTCGTCGACGCACTCGCAGGACAGTGACTCGTTACCTTCCCTCCTAATCTCAATCATCTCTGAGAAGAACTCCTCTTTCTCTTACCATAATCGTGCCATTTCCTTTTCCGAAACTTTTCATCCATCACTCGGTGAGTTTGAATTGATGGAGTAATGATCCATTGCAGCTCCTGCCCATATCTTCTTCTTTTGGCAAATATCTCTGCGACTAGAACTCTCATACACTCCAAAAAAAACTCCATTAATGCAGAGCTACAAGCAAACTACATGGTAAATTCAACCAGTAACACCAAATTAAGACCTTTCTTTTAACCAATTCAAAAATCCCAACTTTGCAAAGATGCTTGTTTGGGGAATCCAAGAGCAATTATGAACCCAAGCATCATCATCATGGACAACAAACAGACAAAAGTGGAAAGAAAAGAAAAAAAATTAGACTAATGAAATATCTCCAACATTGAACTAATTGTCTCTTTCTCTTCTTTTTAGCAAATATCTAACCTTTCTTTGAGCTAATGACACAAGTAGCACTGGTTTCCTTGTCTCGCCATTAAACTTTGCTCCTCCATTGAGACCAAGCGATTGGTTGAGTGTCACGTTGCACTGTAATTGTTTGAGGGAAAATGTTCAAGTTGTTCTTTAATGCATGCCTCCACCACCAAACATTGATGGAGATATGGATGGGGAATAAAGGGGAGAAAAAGGAAACATTTCCAAATATATTGCAAGACAAGACCGCTAGAAGTGGGTCAAGCTTCCACTTAGGGGACGAGGTAAAGATGGTCAATCTATCGCCATTATTGTTTACAAAGTTATGTTTTAGAGGAAATTACTATCAAACAAGAACAAGA
>JBBMKF010463412.1:0-11160 GCA_037834155.1 Curcuma caesia | reverse complement strand
TCATAAAATCACATTAAGAAACCATGTAACTTGATCTTGTGTGCAAAAGGCTCACCCTTATCAAGCTCTCTAGCTTCAAAACCAAACTTAAAAAGATAAATCCAAGACTGTTCAACTCTATGTGCTGCAACAAAGACAGCCCATCCACTCAAATATTTATATTTCTAAATGAAAAATAACCATAAAGGCGACCAGATCTAAAACAAATCAAGAAATCAGGAAATATTTTCCATCATTGTAATAATTTAATGAAGAGAGTTGTTTACTAAAGTCACCATCTTGATATTCAAGGCTCACTCCTACATCTTAATTTGAGATGCAAGGATGAATCTTGTCTTCTTTCAGGTGCTCAAAGCAGTTGTTTTACAGATGGGACATAAATTTTTTATCATCAACCACTTTTTGATGCAGGCAGAGTGGAAAACATGGCTACAATCCAATCGACCCAGTTCCTCCCCTTCGATGTATTCTTCCTGCAACACGACGCGCTTCTCAGTTTTCTTCCGTTAACAAAAACAGCAAATGCAAGAAATTGACTCACCCGACAAATACAGCACGGTTCGACTTCTTTGGGTGGTTCAGAGACATCAGATGTGTACTTTCGTAGCTTCAAGCAATTGACGATTTTTTCCTCACTCAATCCGGTGTTGACACTGCCGATACGTTCTCCCAGTGCCAACAGTTCCTGAATGACAAAATGGTAAGCATCATAGAGTTACACATCTTTATCCAGCAAATGCAAAAAGTTTCATTACCTCATAAGACATGTTATCCACATCCAGTCTCATATCTCTGTACCTGTCCTGAAAATTGCCACCTCCAACAAATGCCGACTGTTCAAGAAGTAAAACATCCTGCCAAAATATATGAAGAGTACAAATCTAATTTACAATAGCTGAAAAACATGGCTAAGGAAATTATATAGATGACTGCAGGAACCGAACGGAAATAGGAAAAATTATAGTATTAATTTACAGCACATAGAATTCTGCTGCCAACTTAATGTGCAGATGGTATTTCTACAAGGAAAGTTTCAGGATTTGTAGCATGGTTCATGGTGTTGGATTAACTAATAAAATTGTAGGTCAGAATAAGTACGGCAAGTTTTTTTCTCAAGGTTTACATCATGCCTCTTCTAAAAGAAAGCTTGGCCTAGAATCCACGATTCAGATACAATCCACTAAAGAACCCCAAGGTATCTTTAAAAGTAAATATGAACCTAAGTCTCACTGATCAGGGAATCATGAATTTGAGATGCGAAATAGACACCCAAAAAATATTAGGTACAGACATGCGATACTTCAAAGAAGGCACTGCTAAAAATGTATTTTCAGAACATGCATAAGAATAAGTGATGATTAATATTAGCAATAAACATAGTTGAAAGCAAGAAAAATAGATGAGAAGCAATCTCAGAGAAAGATCAAGAAATCACATCTCTTTGAAGGACAAGTTTCGTAATTTGTAGTACTTTCCAACAACTGATACAAGAGAACCACTCAGAAGACTGTTTAACAAGAATAAGAAATGATTAAACATTAGCAATATAGATAGTTTACTATTTCTTTTTCTGTTTAAGAAAAAGAGCCTAGCTCAGAGTGAGGTAAGCCTTATTTACCACACTATATCCTATAATTGGCCTCTCCTAAAGTGGCCAAACATATAGATAATTTGCTTAATTTTTCATTGCCTCCTTATGGCTTGGTTTACACTTTTGTGTTGCCAACCCTCCCCCCTTTCCTCTCCTTCCTATCTTTCCACAAGTAAACAAGTCCTAAATAGACCATTGATGCCCCTGTGTAGGAATCAAAATGCTGAGGAAGATGAAATACCAAAATCATATTATCCTGGATATTCCAAGCCACATTAACCACGGATTATAGATATTCAACTATTCCAACAAGGAGATAGAGATCCTATTTAACTTATTTTGCTAAAGGAATAAGAATATTCACCTTCTAGTAGACGAAAATTGGCAAAAGCAAGTTGGAGTACAAACTGGAGAACCATATATGATGGGCCTTGTGCTGCAGAACATGCACAACACAGATAACAATTTAGTCATATTGTTCTCGAGTTTGGAAAACTATGAGTTGAGTCCAAGGTAGCTACCTTGCCCTACACCTCATTTACTTATATCTTACCTAACATCCTATTGAAACAGCTTACTCTTTGGCATATGTGGTTAAGCCGTGAATCTGAATGCTAATTGCTACTGTCCTATAGCTTACCTTTTTATTAACAATACATAAAGCCTCCTCGACAAATACCTAGTGTCAATAAAGTGTCACAGCAAAGCATCTGAGATAAGTGGAGCAACCTCAAAAATCAACAGAAACAAATAGAGAAGAGTTGGGCCAAGGTATATATATCCTCCCTGCAGGTTCTAATTGGATACTCTTCCTAGTTTCTTTCTCTCTTCTTTTCTCACAATATATTATCTCCTCAGGCGTTAGGATTCTTGTAAGTCAGTCTATCATACAAAATTGTTTTGAGGAAAAGAACAAAAAGAATGTGTAAAGAGCAAGTATTTACAATTTCAAATTTAAATGGCTGGCATTAGGCTACTTTCTAGTGTCTTTTCTTCTTAATCTTAAAATTGGCATTAGGACAGAATAATGCATTTAAAACAATTCTGCTAATTATCTTGATAAAATTCATCAAAGAAGCTGGTGCCAAACTTGTAAAAAGAAGAAAATTTAGCATCACCCATGTTTCATATGCAAATCATACAACGGAGATAGAACATTAACACTGTTATAAGGGTTTGAGCGTGAAAAATTGTGGTACTGGGAAATTAGAACCAACCTCAAGAAGTAAATTTTCACCTCTTCGGAGACGCTCAAAAACATTCCGAATCTGTTACAATGACAATAATTCCCTTCAATACAAAGCAAGATAACAAAAATAGAAGAAAAAAAATTATAGTATGCTTTCTTTTTCAAAAACACAGTCCAGAGTATAATAACTAAAGAATAGCAATAAACCATTTGTATCAACTAGGATAACTCCAAAGGTATTATTTCCGTGCAGGATTGTGAAGGTATTAACCCTATGGAGGATTGTCAAAGCATCAATCTTGCTACAAAAAAATCTGGCAGACAACATTTTGCTGGAATTTCCAATTTGCATATAAAAAACTACAAACATTCTTAAATACTACTATAATTATTGAATTGAAAGTAAATCACGAGGTGCAAATTTCTGAGCTGCAAAGAGGTAAGTGTGTTGGATTGAAATGGTAACGATTAAATAATCATATTATCACAGGTAAAAAAATAACCTGCATTCAACAATGGTTGACAAAGGAAAAAAAATTGCTTCTAGCTACTCTTTGGTCTCTCAAATATTAGAAAAAACAAACTTAATTTTATGAGATTTTGGTGCAAATGGTCAAAATCATTTTAAAATAGAAGAAATCAGATGAGAAAAATTGCTTGATTATGTCAATCCCACTTGATTCTGCATATCCCTAGGGAGGTAGGATCCACTTTGCAGAAGGGGAAAAGGGAAGATAAAAACTAGATCTAGATATAAGGAAAACCTAATTTAGCAGAGAAAGAGGATCACATTGTCTGTGCCTTGGACATTCACTGTGGTTGTCAAAACCGAACTACTAGTGAAGGAAAAGGCACGAAGGTGAGTCGTGGTGGCATGAGTATGTTGGCTGTATATACAGGGAGTAGGCATATTCTTATACATGCACTTATTGATGATTATATTTATAAGATACACTTATAATGTCATATAGCCTATATTATATACTGAATATTAATCCGTGCCTAGTATTCATATTAAAATAGTAGTTATAAACAATATTATAATATGTACTTATTAATAATAAACATATACTTCTTAATGATAAATATTAATAAAATATACTTATCAACTAAAAATTATTAAATATATGTTTATTATATTTAATTGCTAAAAGTTAATCAAATATAAGAATGAGAGTCTTGGTGCAACGATAAAATTGTTGATGTATGACCTTATAGTTATGGGTTCGAGTCACAAAAATAACCTCTTACAATGCAGGATAAGACTACGTACGACATACCCAATGTGATCCCACCCTTCTCTGGGACCCCACATTGGCAGGGGCTTCGTGCATTGGACCGCCCCTTTAGTTAATCAAATATAAAATGGATCATTTTCATGTTTTATGAATACCTTTTGTCATTTCATTCATTAAATATTGTTGTTTTGTTCTCTCTCTCTCTATATCTATAAACACATTACTATTTTTTAAAAAATTACCAATTTAGATCCCACTTATATGATCCAACCTAAGTTTTGAAAATTCTGATATGGATATCACAATCATTAGATATGTCAACCACAAGTTTCAAAAAAAGAATAGATGGCTGTGTTCTGTAAGAGAAATATCAAATGTACCAACTAAAATAAGAAGGAAACCTGAGGACCAAGGATAACGCTATGAATTCCTAATCAATTGTTGATAACATTATATAATTAGCATAAACAACTCCTACGTTTAAGAAAAAACTATTTGTTGCTATGTCACAAGACAAACCTATATCAAAAGGTAGAGAGGAGCCAACTGAAAAATCATAGAAAGAGATGGCTTGTCACACGAGATAAATAAGATAGGACCACATAATCAGGTGATTTTTTCTTTTTCATACTGAGGATGTTGATATCAAAAGTATCACTTTTGCATTGATTGTGCACTCCATAAATGGATAACAATAACAAAAGTGTTTTGATGTGATACTAAAATTTGTAAGAGAATATTTTATTGTCTTGAGAGCACAGGAAGGAAAATATTTCCCCCTACTACAGGTAAGGTATCAGTCAATTGATTGGACTAGATAGGTTAATCAAGCAGGGTAGGCAAGGTGCCTCGCCTATCAACCTATTAGATCCAACAACTCACCCACCCAGTCTGATAGCCCCACCTAGACTGATTGGCCAACCCAAACTGACCAACCCACTCAAACTGATCGGTCATCATGGACAACCTGTCTAGCCCACTCAACTTGCCTAGTGTCATAGGTCTGCTCGATTGGCTAGCCCATGCAGCCCACTCAACCCACCGGCTCACCCAATCACCTGGTCCACTCAAATTGACTGGCCTACCCACACATGAGTAGAGAGTGGCGGCCCAAGAGTGAATGAGATTTGAAAAATGTTTTCTTGGAGGAAATTTTGTATGAAACAAATGGAACCTTAATCATGCATAAATCTGTAAATAATTTGTAGTGCTATATAAGATGGATTAACCCATCTACTTTATTTCACTTGGTAGACCTGCAATACCAATCATATTGGTGATAACTCAACCACATCGATCCCCTAATATCATGCACAGTTATTCATGCACGTTGCATGGTAATTGTAGTGTATAACTGTCAAGATATCAGCATTGGTAGGTCAACTATTAGGACTTTCAAACTATAACATTTATCAAATAACATAAATCAGAACAACCAAATTAGTAGACTAAGATGGCCTTGAAATCCTGCAGAAAAGGCCAAGGTAGCAGGGGTAAATGTAAATCACAGAGTGCTAATCACCAAAATCTAGTAAGTAGTAAGAAATAGTAGATTTTTGCAAGTGTATGTTATATATCGTAGTAAAGTTCACTAAGTTCCAATGACCATAAGAAACAATAAAATTGTGCAGCAGTGCAACAATCTAGCTTTAGAAAATCATCAGATTCGTAAGTGAACAATGGCAGTGCTGCATCAACAAAACTGATGACCAATCTTAGAAACTGGATAATGGACATATAATATTAATAGTCTACAAAGTTGATTCAGATTATTACTGAGGTCACGGTTGATTAATAGTGGCGAGAATACAAACAACGAATAAGAAGTTTACAATTGATAAGAACCATGCATTGGAATTTATGATATTTAAAAGTGGATAAGTAATAAGTAAAAGTATAAGATAATAAGTAATTTGCAAATAGAGGTATTTATTTCCATTCCAATAACAACTAAAAGTATATGATAATACACAAAGCCACAGCAATTTTGTTGAAGACAACTTCATTACATACCTCTGACATCCTGTTTCTCCCTTCTCTGGCAGCTGCAAGAGTCCGTGTAGGCAATGGAATGCTCAAAGCATCACTATTCTGCCTCTGCAACATACTTAATCTCATGTATGGATGTTGATGAACACGGGAAACAGCTCCCGATTGATGTCCAACCTCCTGAGATGCAGAGGAACTATTTTGACATGCAGGTCGGCCCATGCTACGACCTCGGTGTTCAGAATCAGAAGAAAGAAGGGATCTATGTACAGCTTCTGATATGCGGCGTCGATTTTGATGAGTTAACCAGTTTGCTCCTAGTGGTTGATAACCTCCTAAGTTGGTGCCAACCTGTGCTGAAGGCGCTGAACTTCCAGGCAAAACGGTACTGCCACTGACCGAACCCCAATTTGTTTGGTCTTGCAATACATTTCTAGTGTTAATTGGAGGAACAGACATTTGCTCTGGGATATTGATAGAAACAACTGGTGGGTCCAGTTCTGCAGATGCACCATCAACAGAAACTGCTGGAGAGCCTGAAGAACTGCCTATTTCCATGGTGGAAATTCCATTATGTGTGAAAGGGTATGGGTCAGGAGACAAAGCAGGAATTGCACATATGTGATGTTGCCTATGTGACCCCAAATTGCCACCGATATACCTAGAATCTGACAACTGATTATGCAGAATTGATCCAGATGATGGCTGGGCATGCCATAGATTATAACGAGAAACATTATTCTCTTGGGGCCATAGATCAGGTGCAAAAGCATAAGCTTCATCTGCATGGTTGGTTCTCATTCGAGCGTTCCTCTGAAAGCTTTCACGGTTTCCAGCTGCATTCACAAACTGATAGTGATCAGACGCTGCAGCTCTTGGTATTATACTGCCTCTTGCGTTTATTTCTTCTACGCGATGTACACCTGTTTAACATAGATCAGCCAGATATCCTTGCAGGACAGGAAAATGGAGGAAATGAAATGCACCAAATTGTTCTTACCTTCATTAAAATTACCAGAATTTCCACTTGCTGAGCATTCCCCATGGTCTCTTTCAATGCTTTTTCTCTTCTGTGAAGAGCATTCTGCAACTTTTTGTTTGCCCCCATCATTGTTGGAAAAGAAATCAATAGCCCTGGAAGAACTCCCTCCTGAAGAACTTCCACAGAAGGAAACATGCTGATATGGCGTTAAGCTAAGATGACTCTGTCCTGAATGAAACCCTGATCCAAGAACCTCCCTACTCAATTCAACATGTTTTGTACTGTTGTCATTAAAGTCAAGAAACTGAGATAAGTGTTGTCTGTTGCTGACCAGATTGGTGTTCTGGTCACCAGTATCAGTTTCAAAAGAAAGATTGTTTGTTGCTTCAGGTTGAGGTTGACTATCTTGTATCCTCGGTCCACCACCTCTACTACAAAGAGCAGAAGCCATCCAACTATTTTCAAGTTTTATTTCATTGCAAGTGCCTTGATTCAGCAGTGGCATGCCAGAGCTAGAACCAACTGCATTCCAGAAATTAAAACTAGCACCTTCTTGACTAGCTACATTACCACAGGAAACAGTTCCACCTGAAGACGCTGGATTATGAGGTAAGTCTTGGTTCTCCACTGAAGCAGGGACAAGGTCATTCCAGAGCAATGGTTGATCCGTGACAGAAGTACTTGAACTGGATGGTCGATCTATATCAAAAGCCTCACAGAAGGGTTGAAAAGTACTCCTTTGCCCCTGCATCAGGTATTGTAGGTTCTCCCCTTGCAAGTTGGAGCAACGTGTATCTTGGAGCCAAAAAACATAGCACAACTCAGCAATTACACTAAAAGAGAAATGCCCATGGATATAGGTTTCGGGGGCACACAAAAGGCAACCTCTTCAGTAGAAAAAACAACAAATTTATAAAAAGTAAACAATAACAAACAGCAAAGAGAAATGAAATAGAATTTTGAACAAAAATGAAAATAACTATTACATATACATATACATATATATGTGTGTGTGTATTTATATATCCAAATTCTTGAAGTGGGATTAAGTTTCTAATCAACAGAACATAATTTCCAACTCCAGAGTAGACATAACTTTTAATACAAATGCTCATTTGCCACCAATATAATTACATATCTGTTGAATTTGGAGAAAAGATATTTGTATTCATGTTGAATAGAAACAATTGCAAAGTAATTATAGGACTTACTATAAATCCTAAACATAACATACAAACATGGGACTAAACCCACAAGACTAATAACCCTACTTTAAGATCTCTAATACCATTACTCAACCTGGAGAATTGATACTATCTATTTCCAGCTTGTTGTATGAACTAAAGAACTCAAAATACACTAAAATGTGACTAATTAAACAAAAGCATAATAATCACATGAAGATAAAACCAAACTTTGATGGAAGATGAGGCTCCAGTACTTTTCTCTCTATGGCGGCACATACAACAACATGCTACAAAGAAAAAAAAAAAGGAGAAGGAGAAAAAGAATTTGGACAAGGACTAGGCAAAAATTGCTTGTTGTAGTTGAAAGGAAACAAGAAGTGGAAAAGAAAAAGTTGTTGAAAATTAGAGGTATGGAGGAAGAAAGCTTATTGAAAAGAAAGTCAAAAACGGTGATGGCCCACAAGAGTAGTCAAATTTATGGACAAGAACTAGTACTAAAGATCGGAGGTCTGAAGAGCAGATTTGAAAGGAACTAAGAATTTGATCAGAGAGAACATACCTAAATATGGAACAAGAGGAGAAGCCCTAGAGGCCAAAGAGAAGGCATAAATGAGATGCTAGAGAAGGTCATCAAGACCCACAAATCTGTAGAAATCTGAGAGAAAAGTCCCTCGAGCTTTAGCAGCATAGAGAGTATGAGAAGGCATAGTAGAAAGAGAAAGAATGAATAGCTATGAGGCAAGGCTTTGTTGACATGGAGAACCAGATTTGATGTCATTGCCTACATCAACCAGATGAGAAGAGATGTGGGGACAAGTTGGAGACCACTGGCTAAGTCATAGAAGCAAAGTGAGTGTCTTATCTACGATATCAACTTAGGTAGTTCAGCAGTAATCTAGAGGATCGTGTTGCAGTCAAGGAGATCAACAGCATGGTCATGGTAGTTGTACTGTTAGATAGAGAAAGCTTAAGCATGGTTTAAAATCTTGTATCGTACCGGGCGCCGCAGATGAAACATTTCATTCCGTCCGTTGGCACGACACCAATATGCCACGAAGGTGAACCCCATGGCTGATGTAGGTTTAACTCTGTTGAGTGGCCTTCTTTGAGTTGATTATTCTTCAGCTCTACACCATCTCAATCTCAATTAGTCTAGATGATTTTTCTTGTTCCTACCCTATTGTCACTTTACATGCTCCCAATGACCCACCTCTAAGGTGTACAACTAAAGAATGAGATATAAGCATGCCCTAGCACCTTCTAGAAATTCTTTGACACTTCAATCACCAACAATCATCTCGGATGCTACTATTTCAAAGAGAGGATGTTCTCCATTTCGACAACGGTTGGGAGTTAATTCTTCTACCCCTACGAGGAAAGTCTTAACTATGTTTTAAATGAGTTTGCATTATTAAATGCTCACCTAGTAGTACAATAGACCAATTAAAGCTCTTATAGTGACTTAAAAGGTACACATAGTAAAGATACATACTACCTTGACACATTTCTCCATCATTAAATGTTCACCTCATGATATTGTAGCCTAATTAAAAGCTCGCCTAGTAGCTTAGTAGATACACTCATATGAGACATTTTCTCCAATGGACGAAATCACATCAATTCATATTTTTCTCACCCTTGTCACTATCCTTTGTCTCTTCACCAGCTTGACATCAAGAATATCTTCATTCATAGTAATCTTACTAAGAATATCCTCAGTTCACAGGAAGATTGATTAGTAGTCAAGCTAAAGAAATCATTAGATAAGTTGAAGAAGTCTCAAACTCTAAGGGCTTGCTCGAAAAAATTAGCACTGCTCTTCTTCAATACGGCATGACAAGATGTGTAGTAAATCACATGAGATTTCACCTTATCTTTCAGTTTAAAAGGGTGGTGCTTTTTATTGGCTATATGAATAACACTATCATCACGGGACTGGTGATGATTGCATTAAGATCATATTATTGAAGGAGCACTTTCGTCAACATTTTGAAATTAGAAACTACAGTGGCCTCAAATGCTTCTTTAGTATGCATGTTAAGGACCAAACCAGTTGATGCTCCTATAAATCTTAAATGTATACGGACTAAAAAAGCCACCATCAAATCTTGGAAAGTACAAAAGATGAAGATTGGTAAAGCTAAATTACCCTATAGTTACAAGATAGAACATCTTGTTTGCAGTTAGTGCAATCAGCCCATTTATAAAGATCCCATATGATGATTGAAAGTGACCTTGAGAATTCTATGATGCCACAACAATTCTCTAAAAAAAATCTCTTATTTTGTAATTGAAGTTAATCTTTAGATTGTGAGGTGCACTAATGTAGATTAGGCAACTTCTAGTATGGATAGATGACTCACGTCATGCTATTATGTTTCTTTTTAGGAGGTTCTAGTCTTCTGATTTTTTAAACGTGAAAAGTAAATTATTGAAGGTAGGTCAAGCGCAAACCCAGAGTACAAGTCCATTGCCCTAACAACGATCAACTTATTTGGGTCAATTATAAATTCCTGTAGCCAAGTCAACTAAAAGAGAAAAAAAAATATTTGAAGAAGACTCTTTAACTATCTCCAATTTGATTACATAACAATCTTTCATTGAATAAAATTAGAGAAATTATGACAAAAGCATGAAATAATCTCACATTTCAGGATCTCTACCAGGTTGTTAACATCATAATAAGAATTCTCAATTATTCGTTTATAGCAATATTCAATAAAAACAAAGAGGTTGTCTAATTACTTTACTATGCAGATGTAATATTAATTTATTTGCAACAACTACAAAACAAATTAAGATAGTATTGTGTAAAAAACTTTAACATAATATTAAAATCTTTGATGTACAAGACTTCCTATGGACAGATATCTTAAGTTGTTAGATGATTATGGAAATTTAATAGTGTAAAGGGCAGCCCCAGTGCACGAAGCTCCCGCCATGCGGGGTCCGGGGGAAGGATCCATTGTACGCAGCCTTACCTT
>JBBMKF010463375.1:0-11164 GCA_037834155.1 Curcuma caesia | reverse complement strand
GTAGAATACGAGAGGGTCTTAAAGAGCACTTATGACGTCGGGAATCAGTCAGGATAGGATAGATGGAAACCTTAAGGGATAAATGACTCCCTTTAGCTTTAGCAGTGCCGCACGAATCGCCGTCCGATGTCGACAAATTAGTTTTACAGCAAGTTTAAATGCAAATATATATACAGGGTCCTCTTAAATATTAACCATTGTAAACTCAGGATCTGGATTACAATGCGTAATTTACTATATTTCACCAGCAGGTATCATATCTCTTCAAAAACGACTACAGATCTTGGAATGGTCTTAGAGTAGAGTTGCGCTTTCTCGATTTATATTGATTTTTAGGCTTCAAGAGCCAATGGAAGTAGCAGATATCAAATTGTAGCTTAACACAAGCAACTTGAACAGAAGGCATAAGGCAAGAACTAATAGAAGAGCCCAGCAACTATGACCAGGCTCCGATCCGGTCAGTCAGGTGTCTTCTGCGTAAGGTTACATCTCATTTGCAATGAATGAAAAAGAGTCAAATCCTATTTCATTGATCCCTAAAACAGGGTCAAAACACCCCAGAGGAGCTATTTAATAAAAGTGGTCCTTTCATAAAGGCGCCATTCTTTAACCAAAAACGGGGAAGATTCGACTCTATTTAATTATAAGTGGATACGCAAAGACTTGTTTAGGTAGAAAGGCAGATGCAACTCTCCTTCCCATAGCTTGAGATCTTTCATTTAATGCCCCCGTCGCAAACCATTCTAATCTTAATTCTTATTCTATATTCATATAACGTATATAACGTGGATTATAAAAATCTTAATGGATTCCTCAGATTAGTAATAGGAGAAGACATTTCAGACGGAAAGAGACAGATCAAATCGGGCAGTCGCATATATAAAAGCAATGCAAGAAGGACCACTTAGATCCCTTTCAAGCGTTAGGTTCAAGCGTTAGGAGCGCGGCTGATGCAAAGTAGTACGAAACCCTTTTCACTCCCATAGGGAAAGTGGGAAACCCGGGAAAAAATGAATAAACTTGGTTTTCGCTCCCCTAAAATAAATATAAATTCCGATCCATTTAAAAAAAAAGTAAGAAACCCAAGGCATAAAATGTTCCCTCTGGGGGAGTCAGATCTGAACGATAAAAAGTTAGTCTCCCCATGGCAGATTTCACTGAACTGGTTTTTCCCTACGGGTAGCTCGCTCAAATGAAAAAAAGTTATGCTCAACTATTGTCAACGGCAAAATCACTCAAATTTATTTTCCTTCGGGGCCTCGAAAATTATTGAACAAAAAAGTAAGAAACCCGTTCGCTTAAAAATGCTTTTCCCTAGGTAGTTATAGCTAGGGATCTTTTTCATAAACTTAGTTTTTCCTAGGGACAATGTGAAATCAAAGTAGGAAACCCCGAATGCCCAAAGAATTTCAAATAAATTGCCCGGCATTAAAAGCGCTTGAGCCTAAAGTCTGTGGTACATAGGTGGTTGCATCTAGGTGCTTTAGAAAGTACGAAACCGAGACTAAACTAACTTTTGATCGAGTAGAAAAAAAAGGCTCAGTCGAAACCCCTTATTTTGAACTCAAGTACGTTTTCCCAGATTGCTTTTTATCAATCAAAGTTCTAAACCTGGCCCGCCTAGGAAAATTGCGTAGAGTCAGGCACGAAAAAGGGCTCGAGCAGATATGCAAAGAGTATCTGGGAAACCATGTTAGACCTGTAGCTGGGGACGAAAAGTGCTCAGACTGATAAGGAAAGAGTCCATGGAAAGAGTAAATGGTGTACCATTTACGACCTATGTGGTCACATGGAAAAAGTAAATGATGATGTATCATTTACGACTCATGATGATGTATCAGATACTTTTTCCATTGACTACCTCTTGCTCGTGTCCCCTCACCACCCCGAAACATAAAAAAAAGGTGGGCACTGATTAGATTCTCAATTAGGTTCCCTCTCCGTGGAAATTATTACCAGTATAGCGAGCGCGTCATTATCTTCGCTCCTTGAAGTTCAGTATAAAAAAGAATGATGGGACAGTTAACTTATGAAAACACTTTGGTGAGCCTCATTATTCTTCTATCGTTTTTACTTTGACTCATTATTCTTCTATCGTGCGGGACCAGACTTTGACGAATCTTTACCCTCATCTTAGTGCGCTCTCGCGCTTCATTAGACTAGGGATTCGCTCCTTTGTTCGGCCGTCATTCTCAATCAGGTTCCCCGCTCAAGTCTTTCCCCTTGAATTTAATTGAAGTTGATGCGCCCTCTCCTTAAATTAGATGGCGAGCCCATCTACTCTTAGCAATCTGTCTAGAATGGTCTCATTTACTCTTTCCTATCGGTCTAACCCATCCATCCTTACTACTACCCTACGTCAGTCGAGCCTGATCCCCTAAATTTCATTATATCCCTCACTTAGCTCTGGTTCTCTTCCCTTGCCTTCTCTGCCCCTAATGATTATATTCACTTAAGGAGCTACTGAAGCTGCAACTGAGACTCCCCCCCCTATGAATAACAAAAGTAACTTTTCCATAGGGTCAATCAAAGTCATCAACCCCTCTTTTGAGCCTAAACCCTGTTTTGCCTAAGGAAAAGGCATCGAGGTATTGTCGAAAGTTCAGTACGAAACCAGCCTAAACTCACTTTTTTGGCACAAAAGAAAGATTATGGAGTTTGCTACGGGTGCATTCTAACTATAATATAAAGTAGACGTCTAGAGTCAAGGGTTTTGAATTAATAAAGAGAGTTGCATAGGCCTTGATCCAGAAGGATCTAAAGTAGTTTAAGCTCAATCTAATCTATTGTGAAGTATAGCCGTAAATTCATTCAATCTTAATTATAAGGGTCCGGGTACTCCTTTGAATTCGGATCTTCCACTGAGGATCTGACATAGCTCGAAGGGATAGAGTGCGCAATGACATGTTAGACTGAGTAGAACACTAAAAAATTAGACTTCACGCTTGGCAAGAGCTCGACTGAGTCAGGGGCGAGTGAGCACTTATTAGTCTTCTTAGCGTTTTGAATGAACTACTCTTGCTGAGGAGTCATCGGAGAGTAGAATATCTTAAGATTGATCTGATTCGCGTAACGTATATAATAATAATCTCTTATATTAGAATTCGCATTAGCCCTTCTTTGTCTTTAAATCGGAGCGGGTATCTTACAAGTATCTCAGATTCTTTTCTTTATCTTTCCGAGCAGATCTAAACAAAAAGTAGTGTTAAATGAAATTAAGATCTTCGTATGCAGCTTCAGGAGCTACTGAAGTGAATATAAGAATGAGCTCATTTATAATTACATAAGTTCCTAGGATCGAATAAAGATGACGCGCGAGAATGACTAAGGGGAGGGCAAGTTAGGGTAAGCTAAGCTCAAAAGACTATAAAAAATAAGGAGAGGAAAGAGAACTATCATATCAGGTACACCCCTACTATATATTAAGTTCGTAATACCAGTAATTTGCTGCGAAAATCAAGTCTTTGACGCGCGAGAGTGGGTACGCAAGAGGCTTTATAATATTATATAATATAATAGCTCGACTCATCCAGGTCTTTAAAGTGGTAAACCCTTTGAGCCTCAAGTCAGTCTAGGTCATGATGTGGGTCTTGTCGAAACGGGTAAAGCGCTTCTTTTTGGCATCAAGTTACTTCCCTAGGGATCCCTTCTCTAGGTCTTGTTTTAAGTACGAAAGCCTTGTTCCCCCTAGGTCAATGGCATCGAGGAAGGTACTTAATATATATTAAATATAATAGTTTGCGAGTTCATATATAGAAAAGAGAATTTAAAAGATAAACCAAGTTTGCTACGGGGGCATGAGAACTACACTAGACTGTGTGCGGGGCTACTAAGAAAGCTATGGGAATTCTTTAAGGAGAGTAGCTTTCTTAATAAAGAGAAAAAGTGGTTTAAGCTCAATCTAATAATTATAAGTCTAGTCTACAATTAATTCACTGAATGACTGACTCTAACTTAAAGTGGAGGAGATCCCAGATTGGGCTCGACTGACTAATCCGAGGAGCGAATATAAGGATGACGCGCGAGTTTGGATAGAGCCGACAAAATGAGGATAAGGGGGGATAAAGTGCTTTTTTATTCACTACTGTTGCAGCTCGAAAGTTAGAATGTGAGGAGCGAATGATAATGACGCGAAGTCAATAAATGAGAGAGCCCCTTCGGGTACTCAATCTTAGATTATCATTTTATCAAAGAAGACGGATAAAGAAAGTATCTGAATATAAAGGAGCTGCTTCTTTATTGTTCGCGGCTCTAACTTTATCCGAATGCTCATAAGGTCTAGGTGACTAGGTCCGCCCTTATAGGGTAGAAGTGCATTCCACCCTATATGCTCTTTGCCCAAACCTGGTCTTATTAGGATAAGAGCGCTAGGCAAGTGCATTGATCTTCCTAACTTATAAAATAAAGAAACAGGGGGGGTCCGAGAGGAGCGAATGATAATCTGGCGAGACCATCAGGGATAGGCACTCAATGAATATAATTCAATCCACGTTTGAGTTTGCTAAGATGCATGCAATTCATATAATTACAGATAGAATCCATCTTGAAGAAGGAACTCTTTTATACGCCTCTACGGGTTAGAATCTTAAAGTGAGGATGCCTGGGTATGAAATTTATCTAAAGACTATAAAAAAGAAGGGTGGAGTTCATGGTTCAAAGCCATCTTGCCCCCTAATATAAAAGTAAATTGCGGTACGAGTGAGTTAGACGTGGGCATGAGAAGATCCTTCCACGAATAGAAATGTTAGACTTTATATGAGGATCTTAAATAGCGAGACTGATAAGTCCAAGGGAAAGACTCAATCGTACACCTTTGACTACCAGTAGCTCAGAGTCTCAAAGAGTTCAGACCATAAGGAAAGACTCAATTGTACCACATAGTCTACAATGATACATCATCAGATACTTTTTCCATTGACTACCTCTTGCTGGCCCTTGTACTTCTATTTAAATTGAAATGCATTATCTCGTTCGCTTCCCATCATTTCTGTACAACTTTAAGTTCATAGTTTTGAAGGAAGTTCGCACTATTCCGGAAAAGCTCTTCCCTTACTATATTCGAATCTAAAGTCAAGTCTTCATCAGGAAGGATCCTTTATCCGCACTATAAAAGTATAGTATAGAGCTTGATTTCAAGCATCTTACAGCGAACGTAGCACGTTCTTCACGCGAAATGAACTTACACTCTCACTCTAGGCTAAGCAAAGACTTAAAAGCTCCGCTTTATCGATCAAAACTTGAATGAAATTTATGAGTCTACTCCAAAGGCTGATTCCGATGAAGAGCTTTGCTTTTATTTTAATTTAGATTTATAGAAACATAAAGATGCAATCTTATCTTATACTATAAACTTAGCCAAAAAAAGAGATCAAATTTCAATCAAAAGAAGGGCGAAAAAAAAGGGCAAATTCATATATCTGATATGAGTCTTTATTGTTCAGGAGAGTTCTTTAACTGAGGAGCGAATGATAATGACGCGAAAGAAAGAAAGTCAGGGTATATAATACCTCGAGTGACTAAGGGAGAGGGACAAAATGCATATTCTATAATATAAGAATAGTTTGCTAAGATGCATTAAATTATTATAAGATAAGATAAAAGATAAGAATTGTATTCGAGGTGGGAGCTCTCTTTTAATAAAGATAAACTCCAGTTCAATAAAGTAGTAAATTCAATGGCAATTGAGACTCCTTCCATTATTATATAAGAAAAATCAGTCTAGTCGTAGAGACGTCTAACTCAATCCTTCCTCTCATTTTCCCACCTTTTGCGTTAGTCAATGGCAAGCATAGAAAGAACAAAGAGTCTAGCGTACCTAGTGACCGAGACCCTCTTTCTTTTTATAACTGAACTTCAAGGATCTTAAGAGCTCGACTGACTGGTCCCGAACGAGAGAATTAATTTTTTATACAAGTACAAGGGTCCCAGCAAGAGGAAGGAGCGAGAGCGACACACCAATGACTCTTTAGGTGACCTTGATTTTAATGTCATGAGTCCTAAGTTCCGAGGGGAAGAAAGGAGCGACTGAGAATGGAAGAGATGCTCTAGTGCATTTAGATTGATCAAATTTAAGCTCTACTATCCTTATATTGATTTGACCGTGCCCAGTTCTCACTCTTGATTAAAAGCGCTAAAGTTCACTCAAGCGCATAAGTGAAGTGCGAACTTATGTAAGTTAGAATCTGCCTACCCGAACTATTCACGACTGGAGGGGCGTCCTCACCTCAGACATTATGCTCTTCCTCCCTTACTAAATTCGAATACAAATTCTTCGAGTTGCATGTGTGAAGCATCGAGGAAGGAGTTAAATTGAAGATCAAAGATAACTCCTGAAGTGTACTTTTATTGTAGCATTCATTCCATTCCTTATCTTGAACTGCCTAGGGCTACTACTAGATAAAAAACTTTAATTCAATATCTGAGGATAAAGATATTATTATACCATCCATTTGAAGATTCTTATATTAGTCTTTTTCCTCTTTATACCAGTGAGACCAGTGAGATTCATATATTCTTTATATTATGTAATTCTGAACTCAATTATAAAGAAAAAAAGAAGCGAATTGAAGATATGAGTCTTATATAGTTTGCTTATCTTCGTCTTCCTAGTTATTGTTCCTGAGAGTGATGAGGTGCGAGAGCACTTTATAAAATAATAAGTGGACGTCTTGAATCTAATTTAGGTACGAGTGAGTTAGATGCCCCCGTGAGACATCGCGCACCCGGAACTGATGCAACTATAAAAGGAGGAGGGGAGGGAAGACCTTAAACTTTAAAAGCTACTTACTTGGTCGGGAGTTCTAGGCTATAATGAACGGTCTATAGTTTTCCGCTGAACCGCAGCAAATGAGAGTCTAAATTAGAGTGTAGAGTCTAATTAATGAAGGTAGGTGCGAGAGCGTCATTATGTTAAGTTTTGGGTTCGACGGGATCAGTTTAGAGTGAGAAACTCTAATTTGCGCTCGACTGATCACTTTTGAGGTTCTTTAGTTCTGTTCTAGGCCTTGCTCCTCTTGTAATAAGATAAGTCACACTTCTGTCCCTTCATTCTTATTAAGACGGAACTTCAAGGGAAAGAGTATCTGGTGTACCATTGTAGACTGAGCGAGACTGACTACGGAGAGGAAAGAGTATCTGGTGTCACATAGAAAGAGTAAATGGTACACCAGACCTATGGAATTTCCATTTACTCTTTCCATGTTAGACTGAGAGAAAGGAAATGAATATAATATAAGAAGTGAGTTCTTAGATGAGTACTACCCAATATGAACTATAATTGTTTGCGAATCAAAGTGCTTTTTGCTTTCTTTATACTTGCAACTATATACATTATTCTATAGGATTTGAACTTATATTATAGCCCTTCGGAATTTCTATTTATTTTAGGTAAATATCTCCTTTATATTGATTTTAGGCTTAGTCGTAAATAGCCCCTTTGGCTATTTATATGCCTCTGCGTAGCAGAGGTACTTATCTTATATTATATACAGTTAGTCTACGCCTTTGGGGCTATTTCTCTCCTTTAGTCGTAAATAGCCCCAAAGGCTATTTATCTCCTCTGCGTAGCAGAGGTACTTATATTATATACAGGCGGATTAGTCTACGCCTTTGGGGCTATTTATCTCCTTGGGTGATCAAAATGATAATCTATTTTGTTTTGTGCCCTTGCATTATTTATGGTTCTCACTCATACCTTGATTGAAAGCGCTAAAGTACGAGCGAGAGCGACGTAATGGAGGGTTAGGCTCGATCAGTCTCATTCGCTCAAATGCTTCTATCAGCAACTTATAGTATTGCGTAAATGGTGTACCATTTACTCTTTCCTCAGTCGTTAATTGCTATTCAACACTACTTTTTTTATCTGCCCCTGACGGTCGAGCTATTTAAGACCCGAACTTGATAAGATGCGAGCTAAATTATCGAGCTCTTTCATACCCCAGTATATAATTTACCCAAAACAGTATATAATTTAATTAATGAGATCCTTCCAGGGCTTTCCTCCATACTTTGCCCCTCAAACAGGAGAGTCTAGTTCTAATGCCCCCGTAGCAAACTCAAACTATGATGATTATATATTCATTTAATGCCCCCGTCTTAAACAAAGAAGTTAGGAATTGAGTACCTGACCTAGGGGGGAAGAGGCGCTTTCTTTATAAGTTTAGAAAAGACCTCGAATCAATTAATTTATATAAAACAGAGTAGGAAGACAAAAAACAAGGCTTTCGCACTTCCAGAAAGCACTAGAAAAAAAGTAACTTGAGGCTGACCATATAAGGAATTTATGTTTCGGGGAACCAGATTAGGAATTGAATTAGTTCCTAGGATCTATAATTAATGGATCGACCTTAATATAAGATAAGGGAGAGGGTTAAAGAGCTCGCAAGTTTTGTAGTAATTATTTAGGGAGAGGGGAAGATTGAGCGAATGATCATTAAGAGCTCTAGCCTCTCCTTTTTGCCCTCACTTCCTTTCAATCCACATCGGCAAACCCATGGGCTGATCTTTAGTAGTTTTGAATCAAAATCTAATCTAATCTAGTCTAACATGAAGGATGAGTTGTGGCCTTCTACCTGCCATAAAGAAAGGGGATTAAGTATATTAATAAGAATATCTAAAGTAAGAACTGAATATATATAAGAGTATATAATTAATTCCTTTGCCTTCTAATTCTAGCACGTAAGACGAAGGTTCCAGTGAGAACTAGGGCATGGATCGGACGATTAAGATATGGAAGGGACGATAAAGTGCTCGAGCGTATGTGAGAGGGACGAGCTCTAATAAAAATTCTATCTAAGATACGCATTCATATATAATATGAAAGATGAACCTACTAAACTTTATATTTTATAATAATAACTAGTCAAAGGCAAGGATAGGGTCTAACCGAAGAGGTAGTACGTATCAAATTAAAGAGCTCGATAATTTGCATATTTTAAACTTCGGTACGATAGAGAAAGATCAAATGAAAGACTGTTTAGGGATAGATAAGACAACTGGGGGATTGGGAGAGAGTATAAGAACCCCTATTGTGGATAGGCTACTTTTAAAGTAAGAGACAGAATCCTCTTTCTCATTAGATCGAAAGCACTTTATCATCTTTTAGCCCCATATAATATAGTCTATAGAGAGCATTCACTGAATGACTTCCTAATCCATAAACTGAAGGCTTTATATCTTCCTAACAATAAAGACACAGGGGATGTAAGAGAGGAGCTCATTCTAATCTGTCTGGCGAGACAGCCAATCTAAGACTATGGAGAGAGAGGAGCTCTTTTATGTGATAATGACGCGCTCACACATTTTAAAGTAAGTGAGAGTCAGATAAGTGAGAAAAGAGTTCATGGAACGAAGCAGTTGACTCATGTCATTTGCCTCAGCAGCTGTGAATGCAAAGCAAAGAGAGTAGAGTGGGTTCTTTCCTTGCTAGGAACCTGAAGTGAGCAGACGAGAAAGTATGCGTAACCTGGGGGGGATAGCGCTTTGACCTTCCAACTACCGATGAAACGGGAAAGGTCAAGCGTAGGAGGCCGAGAGGGATGGCCTAAAATCAAAATAAATATAAATGCAGAAGGAAAATAGCGCCTTCGTAGGCCTCAGGGATAGTTATCCGCTTCATAACATCAATCTAGCCAGCGCGTCATTGCATTGGCTGTCTGTTCTGTGTACGCCCACCTTCCCCGGTTCGTTATTGGTCTAGCTCAGGGGAGGGAGGTCAAGGAGCGGTTCTTCATATAGCTATGAGAATGATCCTATTCCGACCGAAGGGCTAATCAGTCGGTAGGAGGTAGGAGTGAGCAGGGAAGGAGTCCAAATGGTCCTCTCCTTTACGTCACTATCAGCAGTTACATCACTATCAGCAGTCCCTAAAATAAATATAAATTCTGCATCTTCGCTTCTCTGAACTCGTAGTCGCGGGCTTTGTTAAGAGCTCGTCACCGCTGCGTACTGAGTTTGCTTCCTCAGTAGTAGCTCCCTGGTAGTCCAAGAATATAAAAAGCTCGCAGGCCTACTCTGATTCTCTAAGATATTTGATGATCTTAGGTGCCAAGACTGAAAGGAGCCGATGCAGACCATTTATAACTTTTAAAAGATTCACAGGAGACCTCAGCCGATTGATCCAAACATTGATTGCTTCTATTTCGTTTTGTGCGCTATTTCATGTATTGAGGCAAGTTCGTGCACGATTCTTCTTCCTACCATTTCTGAAGAATCATGAATAACTAAATCGAGGAGCAAGCGAGTTCAAGGGAAGCCTACTCACAGCCATTCCTCTCGTTTCGAGCCCGCTTTGGAAAGAACTTCTGTTCTTCTTGCCCAAGGGAGTCCTTTCTCAACTTCTGGCATGCTACTCCAACTTGGACGTACAGTGCGGACAGCAAGGTGGGTCGAGGAATCTATGAAGAGAGCTGGGCGGGTCAGGTGCTAGCGTTGCGGTATTGATGATGCTTAATAGCATAGCCTCTGCCTTCCTAATCCTCACCCATCCTCACTTTATCTGGTGACGATTCATGAGTTGGATTGGAGTGAAGGTCGAGCATATTATAGTAAGGGGGATTCAAAGACTACTGACTACTACTGGAACTTATGATGGCAGGAATCGAACCCGTGCCAATGAACTGAACTTTGATTCGTCAACGAGAGCTTCCGACGCCTAAAATCAAGTAAGTTCCGCCTCTCCGCTTCGTGGATTGCAAAGATCATTTGCCGCTGCGCTTGACTCTGCCCCGTGCCGAGTACGACCTCATATTCAATTGAGTTCTGGCTCCCGACCGCGGAGTGGGATTATCAGAGATGGTTGGGAACTCTCTGACTGCGCCATGCCATTGGTGGTCAGCCCCTTGCGGTGGAGCCAGCCCTCTGCGCCTGGGGAACTCTTCCACCCGGGATTAGGGACTCGGCCTCCTTCCCAGTCTGGAGCCCCCAGCTCCACCTCCTAATCTTAGGTCTCTCTTTGCCCTCCCTCGCATTAGGTTCTTCGGGTGTAGGACTTATGCGGAGTAGATGAACTTTGCCTTGTTATATTTATTTTAGGCTCGAGATGCATATTGATCAATATCTCTCCGCGTCGAGCCAGTTCGCAGAGTAGGCGTGGCCTATGAATCAATCTGGTTCGAGAAAAAGAAAGGGCCGAGTGAGTTAGCCTTACTATAATATAACATCGACC
>JBBMKF010463365.1:0-11167 GCA_037834155.1 Curcuma caesia | reverse complement strand
CAGAGAGACCATTTCAGAAAATGTATGTAGATAAAATTATTTAATTTCCTTTAAACATTGTGTTGCCTAGTTTTGATAGAGATTTTGGAATTATGGAAAGAATCATTAAAACCAAAAGCTGCAACAGATTCAGGTGAAAGGAAAAGCATTTCAGAATGCTTCAGTGGATGTTTGATGTTGCATGGAAAGCTTAAATATTTTGTCAGAGCTAGCCAGCATATAGCCATGGCAAAATACATAAAGCAAATAGAAATTAAATAAAAGATAGTTCTTTTGCTGATAACTTGGTCCAATAAAATAGAACTATTCAGGGGTATAGATTTTTTTTACAAGTTTATTATTTCTATTTTCACTAGCTCTAGCAAATTTAGTCTATTTTATCTTTGCCTTATTAGATGGCTATTGTAAACCCTATACAAGAGGGCATCATTTCATTATTCTATTCATTTAAGCAATAATGCAAAGTTATCTATTTGGAGGGTCCCGCCCCCCCCCCCCCCTCTCCTTTCCTTACTTAGGCTTGCAATCCTATAAGACCAGAGAGTATATCCTCTATTTAACATTTTTATTACTCTGTTGTCATCTTTAAATTTCAGTGGCTCATATGCCTCAAGTTCATTTTTTGTCACAAGATTCTCAAGGTTTATATACCTCAAGTTCATTTGTTATTATTGCAATGTCACATAACTGTTATTTTTTGGTTAGATATTTTATTTTTTTTTGCCATTTTTTTGTTTATCTTACGATGTACATTAGTAGAGCATACTCTCAGTAATAATTTATTCCAGTGGTTCAGGTAGGATTGTGGACACCAGAATGGTTAGATTTTGTAGTATTCAATTTCACAGAACACTTGTTGTGCACCTCATACCATCTGTGCGCTTGATAGTAATTAGTTGGTAATGCAGGAGCACATTTTGTCATGTTAACTGATTACATTGACTTGGAGTGGACTTGTATGTTTTTTATTCTCGTTTTGAGTTTTGATTGGAGATGAGCTCCTTAAAGGAGAAGCCACAAGGAATGTAATATTATCTTCACAGGCCTACAGGAATTCCATCTGGTGAGATGTACCTATTGGTTCTTCTTGATAACTCGTTCTGTTGTCCGATAAGGGGATTACATCTTTTATCTTTTAAGAATTGATTGATTATCCAGATTCCCGTTGTCATGAAATTAGCATGTTAATCAGTTGTCTGTTGCTTGTTCTTAAGGACTATAGTGTCGAATGGCGTGTAGGCTATTGGGAATTTCAGAATTTTTATGGATTCTAAAGTATGTCTTTAACATTTACTCAGTTTCCATGGCTTCTTTCTATAGATTGGTTCAGGAAGTTCTTTAAGATGTATCACTTTAAAGTCTTTATCATCTTTTTCTATTGAATGGTTTATAAAACATTAAGCTGCTGTTTGTTTATCTCTGTACCACTGCCATTGATTAGTAACAATATGCTTGACAAGGTCTTAATCTATTAATACTTATTTTACAGATCCCTTGGCCTACTTCATCCAAAAGAAGAAACCTTATCTAGGCACTCCATTTTAGGGTCTAATGGGCTTTGGGGTCATAATGCAAGACCAATTACTGGTAGAAGGGTAAAATCCTTTTGTTCTTCACATATTTTTAGCCCTTCCTTAGCATAGTTAATGGTCCTAATATTTTCTGCTATTTGGTACAGGTCCAGTATCCAAGCAATTCTGAGTTAATTCAAGATGCAAATTCAAGGTGAAAATGTTCAGTCTTGATGCTTTACAAACTGCTGTTACATGCTTTACTTGTTTGAATAGCATAAAAAGAACCACTACTTTGTCATAATGTCAAGCAGGCTGATTCAAGATGTGCAATCCAGTTCAGCTGTGATAAATGAGGGTGATTCTAGAAAGAACAATTATGATCTGGAGTCAGTTCTGTCCCTTGATGATGGTAGATGGTCTATTGCTGTAGAGGAATCTGATTCTATTATCAAAACTGCAGCTCAGCAAGATTTTGCTCATTTGAACATAAGGCAACCATCTCCTCCTCCAGTTCTAGCCGAAGTGCAACCTCAGTCGTTTGCAATTTCTCCATCCAGAGTTGCTGATCCAAGACCCGGCCCTGCAAATCCTTCACAAGAAGGAACAAAGGCTTTTCAACATTTGCATGTTGTAAGCACTCTTCCTGGTTTATGTGTCACTCAATAGCTTGATTAACATAACCTAGTTAAACAATAAAAGCTTTCATTTACAGCCAGTAAAGATGATGGAATCATTTTTGCGGCTAGCAGAAAAGAATACTGCCAAGAACTTGGAAACCTGTGGAATTCTTGCAGGTGCATTGGTAAGTAACCTTAAGTTACATTATCTATGATTTGCAATAAAAACAAACAAAAAATAGCATTATCTAATATATCTGATTTTGCTTGATTCCTGATGTTATCCAATGTTTTTCTTGTAGAAAAATAGGATGTTTTATGTGACTGCCTTAATAATCCCAAAGCAAGAATCAACATCTGATTCGGTATGAATCTTGTTACTCTTTCTGATAGATTATGATATTATACCAACAGCATATTGTGATTGGGCTTGACAAATTTTTTTTATCTTTGTAATTTGATTACAGTATGACAAGCAACTTAGTACCAATGAGCTTTTGTTGCTAGTTATATTTGTAATAATAGCGAGAGAATATCTGTTTATATCTAAGTGTTGTGTCATTTCTAGTGTATTAGCTATCTGTGCATATTGTCTATATCAGCTCCTGCTCTCAAGCTTTCACACAATTTTATTTGTTTACTTTCTCTGTATAGTGTCTCTTGATTTTGTCATGTCATCCCCCCTTTCCCCCAGAAATTATTCTGGTTGTTGGTGCCAGAGAGACTCTTTGAAATGACTCTTGGATATAACTGACTTTGGTCGTAAGGGCCCTAGTTGATTTGATTATACACATAATTACAGATTTATATTTCACTTGTTAATTTTTGAGCCTTGTAAACATTTCCAGTCTTGATGTTTTTCCCTATTGTTAATCACTTGTATGTAATAAATGTTTTTTTTTCTTCCAGTGCCAAACTACTGATGAAGAAGAAATATTTAATGTCCAAGACAAGCTTTCTCTGTTTCCTCTTGGGTGGATTCATGTAAGTCTGCTACGTCACTTGTGCTTAGGATAAAAATCATTTCCCCCCTCATTTCTCATCCAATTGCATTTTGAAACAATAATTGAAGTGTTATTAGGCTTTGCTCTTTATCTTCTCTGTTCTTGATGAATCTGAAGATCACAATCATATTTTGTATGCTTATATACTTGTCCTTTTTTGTTTTCCTATATTTGAAGTGATTATAAGCATTGAAAATTTCTTTTTCTAGCTCATTTTTGTATTGCCATGAGTATTTGTCCTACAATTATTGTGTGAGTAGGAATCTCCAATCTTTCAAACTGTGATACCACCATTCAGCCTCACAGGGAAAGATGTGACTGATTAGGGTGTTTATAGGTTAATTTTAGTATTTGTGTCTAATAGCTGAATCTAATAAGTTCATAGGTCAATTTTCTCATTTCAATGGATTGTGGCACAAACATGTATAAGCTTAGATGTGATTGTTTATTTTCTTATTCAACTATTTAAAACATTATGCTTCTTTTGGTATGCCTGACACGATTTTTGGCGAATTCTATGCCTTATATGATGTATGACTTGTTTGTTATAAGTCAATTCATTTGGATTATTTTCAGACTCACCCAACGCAGACATGTTTCATGTCATCAATTGATCTCCATACTCATTATTCGTATCAGGTGAAACTTCAAAACCTTTTGTACTGCTGCTTTTTGTTAATTATTTTTTTTTATAATTTACAAGACTATTAATCCATTTTATATCATTTAACCATGATGTTGTACTGTGCTTAATAATTATATGTAGTTTCAGTTACAAAGTAGATCTTTGCATCTTTTAAAAATGTTTTTCTTCCAACTTACATATCATTTTTGGGCATGGCTTAAAAATGACAATATATCCAAACCCAAATAGTTATATTTAGGCATTTGGTTCAAAGGAGAGGTGTTCAAAGGAAAGTTGCATTTTCCCTATTCATTTTCAGTATAGATTATCTTTTACCAGTTGATTTCACCTCTTTTTTTGGATGAACTCAGAAAAAATAAATTGGTATTTTCTATTCCTAGATTTCTATTGTGCATTTAAGAATGACTAGAGAAGTGTGCACTCTCATTGTACCTCATTCCTGAGTTCCATAATGTCTTAGCTCCATGTTCTGCCTTACACCTCTGATAAAATGGTTTTAATGATGCTGTCAAATTTTGCCCTTCAACTATTTACATCTCCATTGCCTATCTGTCAGTATACACATTACATATCCCACTCACTATTTCAATAATAATTATTTTTCATGATGCTAATTCTTATGTAGTCAGAGGCTGAAAGAAATATGACTGGAGTTATAGGGAGATGGCAATGTTTGATCAGTCATGTTGCTGATACTGCTTTTGATCATAGTTTTTCATCCTGAACTACCGAAGCATACACTCAACATTTGTCTTAGGATATTTTCTATGAACCATATATTAAACCAAGGGTTTAGTCAACAATCATTTGTCCTCACATTTATGTACATCTCATTTTTTCCCCACATTAGTTGGATGTAAACGAACACCAGTGTCACCTTACATACATCTGTTGATGCTTTTGCTGAGATTAATATTTTGAAATTACTTCTTAGCCTTCACCTTGTTTTAACAGATTATGTTACCAGAAGCAATTGCAATTGTTATGGCCCCAACAGATACATCAAGGTAAGCATGCAGTTTATACTTAATCATGGGCATATAATCTTTTCATTTTCTAGCCACGCGCCAAGAGGTTAAAAGAAGGAAACATTCAATAACCTCTCATACATACAGTAAATAGTTGTAGCAGTCAACTAGATGTCCAGTAAAACTGATCTAGTTAATTCTATGAATATTTGGAAATATCTAAATTCTTTTTTTATTAGTGAGTATAATTTTTTTGGATTACTAATCTATGGTTTTAACACTAAACAATGGAAGCCTAATGTAATTTCTCTACATTATATATGCTTTTTATGGAGAAGCTTCATGTTATTTTCCTTTCTACAGAACACATGGTATATTCCATTTGACAGATCCAACAGGTGTTAATCTGATACGCAATTGTCAAGAACGCGGGTTCCATCCACACGAGGAGCCTCTTGATGGCATTCCTATTTACCAACACTGCTCTCATGTTTACATGAATGCCAATATGAAATTTGATGTCATCGATCTTCGTAGCTCGTGATTCAAACATCTTGCCAAAATGTGTCCAACACACTGGAGATTGCAGAAGCAACATTCTGTTTATATTGCAGCAATTTGCTTGATGCATCCATGCACGTTTCCATGCTCACATTCGAACTGATATTCTCATGTCATATGTTCATGTTACCCTATACATGTATCCAATTGTGAGTGACGAGCGTCAAACGTCAAACCCAAGGGAAGCATCTTGTATTTCTTTGATCTGGGTGTTATGTTGTTTAGCAGTTGCTTATATTTCATTCCTCCAACACTTAGAACCTAAAAAATGAGCCTATCTATGCCAAGTAGTGATATCTTCTAATGGTTGCAATGGATGTTGTGGCTAATGACAGTGATTTTTATCCGTGAGTGGTGGTGATGATTGGATATATTATTTTCTTGTCAAAGATGATTAAAGTTGTGACCAATCTGGTTGGGTGTTTTATTGAATGTCTTCAAAGAGACTATGGTGAACAACCTTCTCTAAAAGTCATGTGAAGTCTTAATTTAATTTGCTAGGAGAATTATTAACTAACAAAGATTATTTATAAACTTGGATGACAAACTATTATTAATTGATAAAAAAATTGCAGCGTGGCTTTCAAATAGCATTGGAGATTGCTTGGGAATTGCTAATTGTTGATTATCATGTGTAATATAATAACCAGGCGTTCACCCGTTCATCATTGAAATTGTAAATTTATTATTAACTTACACTTAAATTTATAATTAAAAAAATAGACTATATAGTCAAATTTTTAAAATATAAATCACTTTTATTTTTAATGTGTATTACTTGTGGAAAAAATGGTTTTCAGTTTTACTAATATACTAAGTCCATTAATAATTCTAAATTTAAAATGCATTAACTTTTTTTTTTATTTTATCAAATTTATAATTTCTTGAAAAATTGATATCTAAAGTTGAATACTGAACCCTTTTGATAAAATAAAAAAATATACAAATGAATATTAAATATAAATTTAAAATTGTATTCAATTTCTAAATATTGAATATAAATAATTTTAAGTATCTTAAGAAAACTTTCGGTAGTACTAAATTCTCCATGGGAAGGAAGAATATGGATGAGATCTTTCAAGTAAATGCTTTTGGTCCCATTTTATTATAATTTTTTTGTCGATAATTTAGATATCTGAGTCTTGGATTTAATTAATCCTAAAAGCATACGGTCCTCATCCCTAGTTCGTCCACAGATAAATCCAGAAGTATGAAACTAACATCATAAATTTTTCATCCTAGTGAAGGAATCCCACTTTACTATAATACAGTTGGTGTAGGAGTCTATCACATGGATTGACACATTATCGAATATCTTGTGGAATTTCTAGTTTTGAGAGTGGGCATCTAAGAAATAGAAGTGAAATTTCTTTTAATTTAGACTTTCATGCATTGAAAAACACTTTCAATTATTATTACTCTTTTAACCTCATTGTCCACAGATCACAGAGATAAAAATTATGTGGGGGCGTAGGAAGACTTTTTATGAATAGATCTCCATTCATCTCACTGATAAAATCTTAATCCATCATATTTTCAAACGCTAGTTCCTTATAACTTCCAATTAAACCCCAAGTTAGAACTTTAATTCTGTTTTTATCTTTAAAATATATAAACAATATTTTTTTCATTATAAGATTATAAATTTTACAACATGCAAATAAATTGAAAATGCAAATCCGCACATCATGCCCTGTTATTTTCGTGCAATATCAAGTCAATGATTTCCACATTTTCCTGATAACTACAAAAACATGCACCGATGTTCATAATCATTCATGCAAATTTTAGGATTCCTAGAGTTGGACTCACCATACGTCCAAGAACAAGTTCAACTCAAAACTACTAAATAACTCTCCACAACTCTAAATTATAAATTAGGATCAGATTAAAATTCAGTATACTTTTATAAACACATTACGACCTGTTTTTAGTCCATCAAAGAATTTTTTCCCCCATCTATCCCTCGTTTAGTTCAGCATTAAATTCACCACCAATATCGACTCGACAAGGTTCTAAAGGCAGATTTCTACCCCAGTCACATCAACCAACATAGCTTGGCAAGAAGGAACATGCATGCTTAAACAAGTAATGCTTTGGCAAGTCAGAATGAAACTGATCTGATTGTCACCCTCATCAACAATCATGTTTCCACATTTACGATAAGAATGACGTGACTCTTACCTGCCACGGTCATCAGCTCAGAGCCAACCTGAATTGGGTGGTTGGAACCTAATCAATCCAAGAGAAAAAAACCCATCGTCCTCGATGATCCACCCACCCACCCGCAGTCACGAGATACCCACCCACCCAACCACCAACCACCCATCAATATTGAATCCAGTACTGATGAGTGTTTGGTTATATCATCCAAGAGATCGATACGTACAACTTTATGAAGTGCCCCGTACCAGTCAGAGCTTAATATTTGAGCTCATACACAGCTCACACAACTTCAAAGGGTGGGTGGATTCAACCTGCCTTTGTCACCTTCCTGCATAGTAAAGGTTAACGAGCAGCACAAGGAAACAAACCTCTTTTTTAGTACTCAATATTAACAGCTCTGCGCTTGGTAGATTCCCATATTGTCACATGCACAACAGCCACCTTTCTTTCTGTGCTGCAAGTAATCTATCTCCCCATCCATTGAACCAAGGAAAGCCATTTTTGTTTATTTTAGCAGCTAGCTACTGCATCCGAAGCTTAGCTCAAGTGCTCAATCACACCTAGTGACATAAAATATATATGGTAAGTGATACTTTGGCACACCAGAAAGTTAACAAGTTGTAAGCCCGAGATAGTTGTTAATCCAGAGCATCATTTTGTTGGCACGGGATGTGATCCAGAAACCCTAAACGAGTGAAGGAATTAATGGTAGGGCAACATAAAATGAAAGGAGAGTACCTGACATTTGTTTGTTTAGAGTGAGCAGAGCCCCACTGCCAATGATGTGGTCCTTTCCTGAACGGATCATGTGCGTGCATGATACAACACGCTAGTAAGGATTGAAGAAGCCACCTGCCATCTCACCAAACTTGATAAGCTTCGGATTGGTTGCGTGACCAACTTTAGCATCAAGTTGAGCAGTTGATTTGACTCCAGTTCATGTACACTTGGCTGAAGGATGCACAAACTGATCTCTAAATTGACACTTGTACTATATGGTTGAACAATCAATAGCTTAGGCTAAATAATAGGCCAGAGCAAAAGTCCATTGGACTGTTACAGAGAAGTGAAGTGAGCTTGGTTAATCAATAAGAGAAGCAAAGCCTAACAATCAATGACTTAGGGGACAGTTAGGGAGCACATCGTAAATACAGTGAATCACAAACACCACCGTCTTTACCCCTGGAAGAACAAATGACATGACAAATAACACTGGTTCATTCAGTACCTATTCTGCAACTTTTGTTACAACGGAGAAGCAAAGCCGTGTTGCAGTTGATCAATTAATTAAAGCAAGCAAAGAACAAGGTAATGATAAAACAAACAAAACCAAACAGACGACAAGAAATCGTCGCGGAATTGGCTTCGTTGCACTGAAACTTGAATGATTTAGGAAACACAGCAACAATCATAAGATATGTACTATACAGAACACCATTTTTGTGGGGGTATTTGGGGGTAGTAAGAACCTACGAGTTACCTCGAGGAAACGGAGTTGAGGGAACGGGCGAAGCTATTGATGGCACCGTAACTCCTGGAGCTAAACCACAGGCAGCCGAGGAGGTCCTGCCGGTAAGGGAGGAAGGTTCTCCGTCTCATTTCCTCCGCCTGTGCCCGGTTCGCCGTGTAAAGCCGCTCGTGCGCCGACGGAACTGTCCTCCGCCGCCTCCCCGTACCGTTCATTGGCCTCTGTTGCGACGGCGGAAGCTGACGCCCTTCCTCTCGCTTTGACGTGGATGTGGTTGGCTGTGGATTCGTTTCTGGCTCTGAGAGCGCCATGGGCTTCTCCCTGGCTTTGGAGGACGAAAAGGATATCCCATTCCAGAACTTTTTCCCCTGGCCACCCGCTTCGCTCTTGCTACGGTGGAGGAAATCCTTGAGAGAGATCCACCGCTTTGAGATCCGCCCTGAAGAGGAGGATGACGACGTTGACGAAGAGGACGAGGAACGGGAGGATGCTGAAACTGGAGGTGCCGGAACTTCCTCTGCTTCGATCTGCTTCGGATCTGGAGTCTTCTCGCGTTCTTCACCCCACTCCTCCCTTCCCTTGCCATGCTGCCACCAGCGAAACTGAAGATTCCTCAGCGGCGACATTGATCTGGCCCTCCGATGCACGGACCTACTCCGGAGCTTCAGATCCCGTCCGCGTACCTCGATATCCATCGCCTCACGGCTGCCCCGCGCGTCATCCTCCGCGTTCTCATCCTCCTCGGCCCCGAGATCTGGAAGTGGTGCGAGGGACTGCGGGCGCTGGAGATGGGAAGACAGTTTCATCGGCCGGATCTGACCGTTGAGGAACAGTTCGTCGGCGGAGGCCGCAGTGGAGTTTGGGTGGACGCGGGAGGAGAATTCGAACTCGAAGGAAAACTCACCGGAGGCAGGATCGAAAGGGGAGTCCTCAGGAGAACAGGGAGAGGTCACGGAAGAGAGGACGTAGTGCATCGGGCTAGACGGGGCGCTGAAGAAGAAGAATCCCGCGACGGCGGAGGACGAACCGCCGCGACCGGGGCTGGAAGGCGCACTGGCAAAGGGGGTCGAGCAGGCGCTCTCGAACTCGTCGCCATGGCTAGGGCTTTGGAGCTCCATAGTGGGGCGTAGAAGTGAGAGAAGGACGGCGAAAGCGTCGGCCTCTTATCCGACAACCAAATCTTGGAGTTGGGCGGGGATGGGGGCTTTTCAAGCCCTCGACGTTCCTGACTCCAATGAATTTCCATTAACACCCTCAATAGTTTTCTCGAATTATTATAACGCCATTAAGTGCCGTAACTTAATTACAACATGTGGACTTTGGATTCTCTACTGATTTAAACATCTAAATGCTACTATAATTACAATTATTTGCATGGAATAAATATCATATTCTAATGAACTATTTCCTTATTAATCTGATTTTTCGAATTATCTGAGGCCAATAATTACCATGTGCATGACATAAATGCTTTCCCATTATTGATCACTCATCTTAAATGAAGCATAAATAAATGCCACTTTGCCTTTAATATTGCTCATAAACCACTAATTAATGCACATGGGCCGTAGGAAGTTGATCGAGGGAGAACGGCCGCCGTTTGGTTGGAAGCAGTGCCTCGTCACGAGGATTAGTATTCGATACGTTGGTACAATAATGGATTTTTATAAATATTAAAATGTATATTTAATTATAAACTAATTATGAAACACACTTTTGAATTTATAAAGAATAATTAATCTTTCCCAACTGCGTCTGCCAGGGGATATTTCATAATACATAAATCGCACATGGTGATTTGATATTTACAAAAAAGTACAGCATATGAGTGAAATGTCCATAATAGTCTCTGCCCTAATCTATCTAATATCAATAAAGTAAAATAAAATAGTTTAATAATAAAAAGCTTAAATTGATATGATATGGGCACGATTAGGGATGACAATTAGACCCGAATCCGATGGGAAATCCGTTCTCCAATTCTATTTTGATCGGAGAATTCCCGAATCCGAGAAAGCGGGGATGGGGATGGGAATTCCCGAATCTCGAAAAGTGGGGATGGGTCGGAGATGGTATTTCAAAAATTCCCCGTCCCTATCCCCGAACCCGACTTTGATAATTTCATTCATTGAGATTCATTAATTTAATTATATCCTTATATCAAATGAAAAAATAAGTCATATTGATAATTACTTGTTTGAATACTATAGTTTCATTATTTCT
>JBBMKF010463355.1:0-11167 GCA_037834155.1 Curcuma caesia | reverse complement strand
CACTGTATCACCTACCTCCATAGAAAGTGTGCCCGCATGAACATCTATCTTTGTCCTTGCAGTCTTCAAAAATGGTCATCCTAAAATGAGTGGAGATCTACTGGCCAGGTAGTCTCCCTCCATGTCAAGTATGTAAAAATCTGCAGCAAAAAATAAGAGCTCTCACCTTAACCAATACCTCTTCAATAACTCCAGCTGGGTGAGTCTGACTGCGGTCAGCTAACTGAATAACTACTCCTGTAGGCTGTAATGGTCGAATTCCTAAAGTCTGAAACACTGATTTTGGCATTACATTAATTGACGCTCCCAAATCCAACATAACATCCTTAAAAAGACTACTCCCTATCTCACAAGGCACTGTAAAGACTTCAGGATCTTCGCATTTCTGAGGAACCGTCTGAATAAGTGCAGACACATTTTTGCCCATACTAATCAACTCATTTCCTTTCAACTTTTTCTTGTGCACGCAAAGATCCTTCAAAATTTTTTGCATATTTTGGAATCTACTTGATCATTGTGAGTAAGGGAACATTAACTTCTACCTTACTGAATAAATCCACAAGTTCTTGGAATTCCTTAGCTTTTTCCTTCTCTACATCCCTCCTTGGTTGAACTTTGCGTTGAGGAAAAGGTAAGGGAATTTTCTGCCCTGCAGTTCTTTGCTCCAAATTCTCAATTCCTGCATTTTTAGATTTGCTGGATGTAGCTTCTGGAAAATTTTCAGCATCAGAAACCTTGCTGGAATTTTCTGGAATGCTTCCATTATCTCCTTGTGCTTGCTCCAAATCTAGATGATCAATAAGAATTGGTGTAAACTTTGAAGTTGGCACATTCTGGATTTCTGGAATTTCTTTATTGCTGGAATTATTTTTCTGAGTTGTTGGAAATTTTTCAGCAGCAGCCCCTCCACTAGAGCTTCCCAAAATTTTTCTCCCACTCCTTAAAGTTAATGCACTTACGTTTCCTTTAGGATTAGGAGTAGTTTGTGAAGGCAACTGATTTGAACCTTGAGATTGCAACTGGTTAATACTAGAAGCGAGTTGTCCAATTTGCCTTTCCAAATTTTGAAGTGTAGAATCCATTCTTTGTTGGTTCTGATTTTGTTGAATAATTTGCTGCATCAACCCTTCCAATCTAGCTTGTTGTGGATCTGAATTTGAAGCATTACTAGGGCCTCCTTGGGTTAAACTCAAGCGTGTAGGTGCTGGAAGTGCTGGCTGGAAATTCTGCCCTTGTTGAAAATGTTGATTTTGCTGCTGTAATGAAGGCTGGAAATTCTGATTTGGATTCTGGAAATGCTGAAATGTTTGCTGAAATTGCTGGAAAGGGGGCTGAAATTGATTTGCAAGGTGGTATTGATGCTGATAATGCTGATTTTGCTGCTGGAAACTCTGGTTAGGTTGCTGGAAACTCTGATTTGGCTGCTGGAAACTCTGATTTAAAGGCGGTTGTTGATAAAACGAGTTGCCATACCTCAAATTTGGATGATCTCTCCAACCGGGGTTGTACGTAGATGAATGAGGATCATATTTTTGTTGGAATTGAGCTCTAGAAAATGCCGCCAAAGATTCATCTTGATGGAGATTAGGACAAAGTTCTGAATTGTGATCATTGCTTGAACAAATGCTACAAATCATGCTTTGCTTACATGGAAATTGAGCAATTGGCACGCTAGAATGTTGATTAGCATTATTCAAGACTAATTGCTTCACCAAAGATGTTAATTCCATCAATGAACTCCTTATCTCCTTTTGTTCATTAGCAACCATCTGGACTTCACCAACTCCTCTAGTTGTGAGCGTTCTACTCCCAAATTGCTGTGAGTTTTCAGCCATGTTTGATATTAGCTCCCTTGCTTGTTCTGGAGTCTTGTTCACTAATGCCCCTCCAGCTGCTGCATCTATCATACCTCTGTCCATAGGTAATAAACCCTCGTAGAAGTACTGGACAAGTAACTGCTCACTAATCTGGTGCTGAGGACAACTTGAACACAATTTCTTGAACCTTTCCCAATAATCATACAATGTTTCCCCCACCACTTGTTGAATCCCACAGATACTTTTCCTGATAGTTGCAGTCCTCGAAGCTGGGAAAAATTTTTCCAAGAAAGCCTTCTTCATATCCATCCAAGAAGTGATGTATCCCGGTGGCAAATAGTACAACCAATCTTTTGCTACTCCAGTCAATGAGAAAGGAAAGGCCCTGAGCTTAATATCCTCTTCTGAAATTCCTTGTGGCTTCATGGTTGAACATACCACATGAAATTCATGTAAATGCCTGTTTGGGTCTTCTCCAGATAATCCTTGATACTTTGGAAGTAGATGAATCAACCCTGATCTCAGCTCAAAATCACTCTCTAATGTAGGATAAGTGATGCAAGAGTACTTGAAAGCTTCATCAGGAGCTGCAAGCTCCTTCATTGTTCTGCTCTGATCAGCCATGAGAGTATCTGAAGAATTTTCTGAATTTTCTGCAATTTCTGAAATTTTCTCTTGAATTCTCAAAGCTCTGAAAGTCCTCTCAATTTCAGGATCTAACTCAAACAATTTCTCTTTAGAAGACCTGGTCATGAAAACAATTCAATTAGCATTCAAGAAGATATTCTATGAAAACAAATACAATGATAGTCAATGAAAATCAAACATGCACAATCTAAAACAAACACACATTACTAGTAGATTCCCCGGCAACGGCGCCAAAATTTGGTGTCTACCATTCTACGTGTCACGTGGTGCATCAAATTAATAGAAATCAATACAATTCAAACTAAAAGAAAAGTGTAGTATGGAGTCCCAAGTCGTATTTTTCCGAGGATACTAATAAATGTGTTTGATTAAGATTTTAAACTGTTTTTGGATTTTCTGTTAACTAGACTTGAACAAATCTGAAATTAAATCTAAACAGAATGACTAAATTGAATAGAATTACTGCTAAACTAATTAAACTAAAGAACTAAAAAAAATAAACGAACTAAATGTAAAATTAATGATAAAATTGAAAGTTATCGAATGAAACTAAAATTAACAAAAATCTAACTTTAAAAGAAATCAAACCACTTCACTCTAATGCAATTAAACTATCATTCCATTTTTGAGTTCAACAAACGATCTACACGAAACAAACATAAAACAACTACTGCAGTAAATTCAGAACAGAACAGAATTCTAATGATTAAACATATGCAGATGCAAAAACTAAAACAAGAAATTAACAAAAGAAACAGAAAATTAACAAAAGCAAATCTCAACTGATAATTCAAATTTTGATTCAACTAATGGAATGTTATTGTACTGAAAACAAACTAAGCAGAAATTTTTCAATGAAACAAAACAGATCTAGGTTAAGAAAAATTGGAAAAATTCATTCACAAACTCAAGATCAAAGTTCAAATCCCTTCTCTTCGCTGATTTGCGAAAGAACCTCAGAGAACGCCCTTATGGTTCTCAACATCTTCGTTCAACTTCTTCAGCCAATAACTCAAGAAATCCCAGCTACAGAGAACGCCCTTCTAGCTGGGATTTACTTGTCGCGTGAAGAGCAAAGGATGTGGCGATCGGAGATGAAGAACAGCTCAGGATCTGGAAATGAAGGTTCTGATCAACCTGAAAATGAATTGATTACCAGCTTCCTTGGAGAACTCCAAAGAAATCCCCAAATCTGCTGGAAATCGCAGACCAGCGGAAACGCCCCTCGATCTGCTTGATTCAGTGGGGTGCGAAGGAAGGAAATGGCGTATGGAACATGGGATTTTTCTCGATCTGGTAATCCTCGGGGTGGCTGTTGAAGATTGCAGAAATTTCCGTTGAAGAAGGGAGATGATCGAAGATCTGAAGATGTGAATGGAGCTCGCCGGTGATGTCGCGCGCGTGGAGAAAGAATCTCGATCCAAATTGCGAAGCTACGTTCTGTTCCTCCGCCGCTAGTTTTCTTCTCTATTGAACCGGGTTCATCTGCCTTGGTCCGGTTCAGCAATTAAACCCAATTCCTTGCTTGATTCCTGGCTTCATTGACTGATTTGATCAGTCCAATTCAACAGGGAACTGGTCTGGCTAACTTGAGCTCCTCAATGAGACCAGTCTTAACCTAAAACAAAAATTAAAAATAACAATCATTATTAAGCAAATTTGAATTAATTCTAAAGAAAATCATAAATCGAAATTCTAACATCAAAACGCATTATTTAACCAAAATAACTCACATGTTTATTAATTCGAAGTAAAATACAAAGCTAAATAAACCAATCGTCAAAATCCCCCACACTTATTCTTGCTTGTCTCGAGCAAGTAAAGAAACTAAAAACCTACTTCAATGGCACCCCCCTAAACACATTCCGAAACATGATTAGTAAATAAAGAAAGCAAACCATCTACAACAATCCAATTCAAAGATTTTAAGCATTCTTGGACACTTACTTTAGCTTTCGGTTAACTGAATATTAACTTCCACTTTCATGAATGAATTGAGCATGATATCACTCAAACCTCCCAGGATAAACATTATGTGGCTCTCCTTCTAACTAAAATGTATGCTTTTTGGTAGATGGCACTCAAGCTAAACATGTTTCTTGAACTACCATAAATTTGCTAATCTTCTACTCTCTACCACTATTATGGATATAAATTCCAGTATAAAGGCAGAGATGAAAAGCAATAATGAAAGATCAAAAGAAAATTCAGGATGCAGTTCGAAACAGGAAAGAATGAGAAGAAATTGATTTTTCAATAATTGGAAGATTTAGGCACAAAAGATGCTATATGGACTTTGGCCATTCTTTTCTACTTCTCTTCTTCTCTCCAGACATCATTTCCGAATTTTAAATTTCAGTTTCCAGCAGATTTCAACATCTTGTTTCTGAAACTTTGTATTTTGCTGGTTGTCTACTTTTATAACTGTTCCACACTTTTAAGCTTAATACTCTCAGTTTCAAACCCAGCAAAACATTTCATTTACTCTTCATGAAAGTTCACTCTTTTCATTTGTCTGCAATTCTCAGACATTTACATATTTCTGCAATTCACTATGCACTTCAGCCTTTTCCATTCCTGCATTTCCTGCATTTAAACCTGCCTCTAACTCCTTTTAAGATTCCAGTTCTTTGTTTTCAGTTTTAACATGATTTTCTGTATTCCAGCTTGAAATGATACTGTTATTTAAACATTTTTCACAACTGAATGACAACCATAGAGTTTCAACTTGAAATCTGAATTCTATGCATTCTTCTAACTGCAATCTCAGTAAAAATCAGGGAACATCTCAGCATCCGCCGAATTAATTGATACATAGTTATCAATTTCTACTACTGTTCATAACACTAAACATAATTCCAGCACTTCAGATTCGTTTTCATTCCTGAACAGCAAAGTATTTTCCAATTCGTTGCAATAATTGCATTTGCAATATCCTTTTGATTAATAACTATCAACCAATCCAAATATTTTACTTGAATTAAACAGGTCAAATGCTTGTTTTAATCTGATCAAACAGTCAAGAAGTTATTGAATCTAATTCTGAACAAACAGATTTTCAGAAATTAAACTCAAAGTTTCAGTTCTCTGATTCATCAACAGTTTCACACTTAATATCTTAATCCTGACTTTGAGTTACAATTGTTCTTCTCTGCTTGCTCTATTTCTGCAATTTCCGATCAGCAAGAACATCTAACTTGAGCTCGTTTCTGCCACAGATTTATCCCAACACTCACTGTTCAGATCATCACCTTTAAATCCATTACTCAGATGCTCATAAACAACTCCTAGCTCTCCCCCACACTTCAACCATTGTCTGTCTCAGACAAACCAGAACACAGCTCCAACAATTTCAAACTTCCAGCAATTGTCAGCCTTTATGTGCCAAAGTCCAGCATATCCAGAATTCAAGCAATTTATCAGATTTCAGCATACAACAGAATTTGCAATTTCTGTTAATCCAATTCAAATCCTGTATCTGTATTTACAATTGATATGTTGAAAGAATATCAAATAAAGGCATTCAAAACTTCATCTGATCACCACAAATCCTGCAAATCTCTCAGAATTTGCACTGAAAAGATCTGCCACATCAAATTTTCAGAAATCCTGCAGGAGCATATTCAGAATCTAAGTGGATTGGCTAGAGAACAAGAAACTGATACTTTCCAGAGTTATATTCAGATTTCAGATTCAGCTATAATTCACTAGCTGATACTATCCACATATCCAGAAATCAGAATCAGCTATTTAGCATATATCAGAATACCAGCTCCACATATTCACAATTCCAGCAATTTTCAGCCCCTTTTGTGCCAAATCTACAGCATTTGTCAAACTCCAGATTCCTGCAAATTCCAGCTTCCATCATTTATCAGAACTCAGACATTTGTGCCAACTTCCAGCAAATTTCAGAATTCGATTTGAGCATATAACAGAATTCATACACAGCATCTATCAGATATAATAGTTGGAATCCAGCATAGCAATTATCAGATTCCTGAAATGGCTATACATCCACCATCTGATATTAACAACAGAACAACAAAACCATTACCCAAAATCCAGCAAAAACATAAACCAGCAAATATCAGAATACAGATCTGCATTTATTCCTTTCTGTGCTCCTTGCTGAACCATTATTTTCACCTCATAAAACTCAGTTGATATTACAAATAACCCTTCAAAATTAGCTGCTGAGTTTAAATAGAAATTATTCAAATCCTACAATCTGATCGTGTTGAAAGAAATTTAAGCAAAGCAAATCACAACATCATCAGCCCAACATAAATCCTGCAACAGATTACACTTCACACTTCACAGCCCAATTCTTTTTTTTTTTTTTTCATAATTATGACTCTGAAATGTATCCATAACATCTCACTTCTCAATCCTGCTGCTATGCATAAACCTGCAATACCAGGTTGTGAGAATATTTTCAAGGCATCAACTATATCATCATGATCATTAATGACCCAAGTTAATGCTTTGTCATTAACTCCAACACCAAACTTCAAAAACAACACAGATTTGGAACATATCAACTCTCATTCCATACATAGAATTTCTTCCAGCATAGATCAGCTTCAGAATTATCTAATCCAGCTTCATAAAAACTTCAAAAATCAGAACATGGCACAGAATTGCTTTGCATTGGCACTGATCAGATTACCCCAACTTCTCTTCCAAAACAAATAGCACTCAACCCACAACTCACACCAAACTTCCTCAGGTCGAGCATATCCAGAATCCACAAGAGCACATGTCAGAAACAAGAACTAAAGCATAGTAATCAGAAATTGCAGTCTACCATAAAAACAGCTTACAGCCCTTTGAAAAAAAATACCAAAAATTCTGACTAAACATACTCATTCCAGCAAGAATTTTAAACTGAAATGCACTCAACAGAATATACAGAATATCAAGCGCCATCCATATATCTCAAAATATCAACTGAAACTATTTACATTCAACCATCAACATATCACAAAAGTAACAATTTCAGAATGCAACAACTGTTGAAGCTTGCTTGAAATAATACTGGGCTCAAAATATAATTTCTTTTGCATATCCATATTTAAGACATGAAATCAGAATCTTGCCATCCATCAACTGCATTCTCATTTAGCACATGACATCCTCCACAAAAAATATCAATACACTGCTCCGACACTAAACATGCTTCCCCCACACTTCAACTAAAACCCACTTAGCCAAATATCCATCATATAACTTCAATTGTACCCAAATCCAAGGATATAAATCGAAAAGAGAACAAAGATATGATGGCAACAAAGAGGAAAGTAAAGCATCGTGTGGAAAAAGGAATACAAAAGATATACCTTCATACATGAAATTTAATCCATTAATTATGGCTTTGAAAGAATAAAAGCAAATTCAAGAGTTGCAATCACATGAGTGCATCACACAAATGAAGGCTTAAACTCACTAGGATAAAAATTATCACCTCAATTCATCAATCTAGTTTCCGTTATTAGATAGTCACCTCAAGAAAAATAAGAGCCCAATCATGACAATAAGTCCAAAACCAAACCATTCAAAATAGCTAGCTTCCTCTATTTCTAACATATTAACGAAAACATGTCAAGGGGGTGCCATTTACTTATTTCAACTCACTAATCATGCGAAAAGAACAAACTAAAAACTAACTTGCAAAAGTAAAGAAGTATTATTTGAATGAAAGCAAACAAAAGACTAAGTTGAAACGAACTCCCCTTTAATTGGGTAGATAGCTCCAATGTGCTTCACAATCTCCAATTCCATCTTGTTGTTGACTTCATGAAAAAGCTTAAGTCGATGCCCATTCACCTTGAAAATATGGCCCGTAGACTCCTCCCTAATCTCAACAACTCCATAAGAGAAAACATTAGTAACAACAAAAGGTCCTTCCCAACGAGATCTCAACGTACCTTTAATCAATTTAAGTCTTGACCTATATAAAAGCACCTTGTCACCAATATGAAATTCCTTACCAACAATGTGCTTGTCATGAAAATTTTTGGTCTTCTCTTTATAGATCCGTGAGTTCTCATAAGCCTCCAACCGAATCTCTTCAAGCTCTTGGAGTTGTAGCTTCCTTTCCTCTCCTACTAGGTTAGCCTCAAAATTGCAAGCTTTCACGGCCCAAAATGCCTTATGTTCAATCTCTACCGGGAGATGACAAGCTTTACCATACACCATCCTAAAAGGAGACATCCCTATTGGAGTTTTAAAAGCTGTCCTGTAGGCCCAAAGAGCATCATCTAACCTCTTGCTCCAATCCTTCCTGTCCGGTTTCACAGTTTTTTCAAGAATTGACTTCACTTCTCTATTCGAAACCTCAGCTTGTCCATTTGTTTGGGGATGATAGGATGTAGAAACTCTATGTGAAACCCCAAATCTTCTTAGCATAGCTTCCATTTGTCTATTGCAAAAATGTGTCCCTCTATCACTGATTATTGCCCTGGGCACTCCAAACCTGCAGAAAATATGAGTCCTGACAAAACTAACAACAACAGAAGCATCATCAGTCCTGGTGGGAATGGCCTCCACCCACTTGGAAACATAATCAACTGCTAACAATATATATGAAAATCCAAAAGAAACAGGAAAGGGACCCATGAAATCAATGCCCCAAACATCAAAGATCTCACAAAAAAGCATGTAATGTTGATTCATCTCATTCCTAGGTCCTATGTTTCCAGTTCGTTGACACCTATCACATGATCTACAAAAAACATAGGCATCACGAAAAAGGGTAGGCCAATAAAAACCACACTCCAAAACCTTCCTAGCAGTCCGCTGAGGTCCAAAATGCCCACCAAACTCAGATGAATGACAAAATGTAAGAATAGACTGAAACTCAAACTCAGGTATGCATCTCCTAATGATCTGATCACTACAAAACTTCCACAAATAAGGATCGTCCCACACATAATATTTTGAATCACTTTTCAATTTATCCTTTTGAGCTTTTGAAAATTGTGCAGGAAAAACATGACATACCAAAAAGTTTACCAGATCTGCATACCACGGTGACTCACCATGCACCTGAAAGAGCTGCTCATCTCTAAAATCATCATCAATAGCTGAATGATCCATATCACCCTCAATTCTGCTCAAGTGATCTGCAACCAAGTTCTCCTTCCCACTCCTATCTCGAATCTCCAAATCAAACTCCTGGAGAAGAAGCATCCATCTAATCAATCTGGGCTTGGCATCTGGCTTCTTGAGGAGAAACTTCAAAGCTGCATGATCAGAAAATACAACCACGTGAGAACATAATAAATAAGATCGAAATTTATCTAATGCAAAAACAATGGCAAGAAGCTCCTTCTCTGTCGTGGTGTAATTTGCTTGAGCCGAATCCAAGGTCTTCGAAGCATAATAGATCACATGTGGTGCCCCATCAACTCTCTGTGCAAGTACTGCCCCTACAGCAAAATTAGAAGCATCACACATAAGCTCAAAAGGTAAAGTCCAATCTGGTGGCTGAATAATGGGTGCAGTAACCAAAGCCTCCTTCAATCTCTGAAAAGCCTCCTGACACCTCTGATCAAAATGGAACTCCACATCTTTCTGAAGCAACTGAGACAATGGATGAGCAATCTGACTGAAGTCTCTAATAAATCTCCTGTAGAATCCTGCATGGCCAAGAAAAGCTCGAACATCCCGCACGCATGCGGGGTAAGATAGAGAAGATATAACACTAACTTTAGCAGGATCTACTTCAATGCCTTTCCTAGAGACTATATGACCTAAAACAATACCATGCTCAACCATAAAATGACATTTTTCAAAATTAAGCACCAAATCAGTCTCAATGCATCTATCTAAAACCCTGGACAAATTTTCTAGACATGCATCAAATGACGAACCATACACAGAAAAATCATCCATGAAAACTTCCATGCAATGCTCTAATAAATCACCAAAAATGCTTACCATGCATCGCTGAAAAGTCCCTGGAGCGTTGCAAAGCCCAAATGGCATCCGTCTATAAGCAAATGTACCAAAAGGACACGTGAATGTGGTCTTCTCCTGATCCTCTGGGTCGATGCAAATCTGAAAATATCCAGTGTATCCATCAAGGAAGCAATAATGTGACTTACCCGCCAACCTCTCTAGCATCTGATCAATAAATGGCAAAGGGTAGTGGTCTTTTCTGCTTGCTTCGTTCAGCTTCCTATAGTCCACACAAACTCTCCAAGCATTCTTCACTCTGGTGGGCACCAACTCATTCTCCTTATTAGCCACAACTGTCACCCCTGACTTCTTTGGAACCACATGAATAGGACTAACCCACTTACTGTCAGAAATAGGGTAAATAATACCTGCCTGTAGAAGTCTAGTCACCTCTTTCTTCACTACATCAAGCATCAGTGGGTTAAGTCTCCTCTGGGGCTGTCTCACTGGTTTCACATCCTCCTCCAAGAAAATCCTATGCATGCAAATAGAAGGACTGATACCAGGAATGTCTGCTAGGCTCCATCCAATGGCTTTTCTGTGCTGCCTCAGAATCTCTAAAAGTCTGCTCTCTTGCTCCTGTTCTAAATTCTGGGCTATGATGACAGGCAACTGATGATTCTCTCCTAAGTAAGCATACTTCAAGTGTGAAGGCAACGGCTTCAATTCATCCTGTGTCTGCTCAACAGAAGGCGATTCTAGGGGTAGAGCTTCTCCTAAGCAATCCCCTACGCATA
>JBBMKF010463345.1:0-11168 GCA_037834155.1 Curcuma caesia | reverse complement strand
AAGACAATTCAATTGTGGTTTTTCTTTTGCTAGGGCCAACCAAAATTCTTCCTCCTCTCCTTGAGCTAGGGCCAGCGCCACTCTTCCTCCTCTCTTTGAGCTAGGGTCGGCGCCACTCTTCCTCCTCTCCTTGTGCTAGGGTCGCCGCTCCTTTCCCTCTTCTCTTTGTGCTAGGGTCGGCGCCACCTTCCCTTTCTCCCTTGCTAGGGCCGGAGGCCAAGAGAAGTAAAAGAAGGAGAGAAACAAGAAGAAGAAAAGGAAGGTTTTCTTCTTGCTTGACATCGGATTGAAGAAGAGGAAAAGCAGAATTTGGGTAGAGTTATCTTGGTAGATCGTTGCCCACACAACGTCCAAGAAGGTGAGAGGAACACAGCAGAAGATCAAGAGGTCTTCGGTTAAAGAACATCTCCTACACAATCTCAAGAAGAAATGTACAATTTATTTATTCCGCTGCGTACATTATTTTCATCTTATGGATCCTGAATACCAATACAAGAGCCCAATGATTTTATGCATCGATCAAGCATATGGTTGATCGAATATGAGGGTTGCTTGAAAAGATTTTATTTCCAAAAAAATTTTGTCTGGCAAGGATTAAACGGAATAGAATTTTTGTCTCCATCAAGAGGATCAGGCAGAAGTCTTAGCAAGTCGAGTGCACCAGGTGCAAGTCCATGCAGTGTCAAGAGGGTCGGGAAGCATGACCAAAATTCAATCGGGTACGATCTGGAGGACCAGAGGGTTAGTGAAGTCTGGGTGATCTAGAGGACCGAGCCGTAGCAGAAAATTTCTGAGGGCAGGGGACCATGGCTAAGTAGGAACTCCAACAAATCTGAAGGACTTGTTGGCAAAATTTCTCTCGAGTGGAGTGGGTAAGGGCGCGTTCCTAAAATGGAACAGTAGGCGTCAGACAAATCCAGGATTTCGGTAGAAATCTAAAGTTAAACCCACAAGATAAGGTTTAGGTTATTTTATTTGTTTGTATGCTTGTCTTGCAAGAACCAAGAGCTGGAAGTAAGAGAGAGAAAGTAGAGGTAAAGCAAAGAAAGGTAAATGAATCAAATCCGAGATCAACTTAGGTCAAAACTGAGTAAACTGGTTTCAATCAACCTAAGTTTGGCCCAGTCGTCTTGAGTTCCAGTCGACCTGAGTCGCTCCAGTCGACCTGAGTGGCTGAAGCCAAATCCAGACCCGTGGAGAAAGAGGATCGCGGCCTACGGGGAGTCGACTTGAGATGGAGTCAAGTCGACCTGAGCACACTATAAAAGAAGGGCAGACGTGCACAACCAAAATATCAATCTACAAGCCATTCCTCTCATCTAGTGGTGCTATTGAATGTGAACGAGGTCAGACGCTTGCAACCGGGAAAGATTCAAGAGGAGTGTGCGGCGCTAAGGACTTCCAGATCGATAAATTAGTGTTTGGTTTCTTTTATTTCAGTCTTACTTTATGTTCTTAATTATTGTCATTATCTTTGGACTATAAGACGGATTTCTCCGCCTCCAAACAAAGTTCAGAAATGAGACCACTAATAGATGGACGTCTCCCGTACATAGGCCTTGGACGTACTAATTTTGGGGGGGTTAGGAACCAAGTAAATCCGCGTGTCCCTGTCTCTATTTCTAATATTCCGCTATTAGTTTTCTCTGATAGAATAAACGAACGATTTCAAAAAAGTGACAACACGCTATTCACCCCCTCTAGTATGTTACAACGATCCTACAATTTGTATTAGAGCCGGCGCGCTCTTGATTGGACTAACCACCAAGGAAGCAAGAAGGCAAAGATGGAGGGCCGGGGGAGAAAGGTAACAATTTAAAAGTTTATTTTAAATTTTATATTATTTATTTTAAGTGCAGGGAGAGAGGACACTACAAAAATAAGTGTCTTATTCGTAAGATTCGGACGGCACCACCGGCGACAAAGGAGCAACCGATGCCAGGAGCCTGGAGGAACAAAGAGATTTTATATTGTGGACTTATTTAATTAAGTTTAAGATCAAATCATATACATATAGAATGAATTTTATTTATTAAATAAATAAGATATTATTTAAGGTGATTGCCTTTAGGACACCTCTCAAATATAACACCTTTATTGTGATAATAACAGAGCTATTGCAAAGGATAAGAAACTCAAGTCTCATCAGCGATCCATACACATACTTTTGCAGTTCCATCTCATTTGAGAGATTATCGATAGAGGATATATGAAGATATGTGGAGTACCAATAGATAATAATATTGCTGACCCACTAACCAAGGTTTTACCATAGAGGAAGCATAATGATCACACTAGGTCCTTAGGCATTAGATAGTTCAGTGATTGACTCTAGTATTAGTAGGAGAGTATTCGTGTCAACCCTAAGAACCAATTATGAGATGATTGATTTGGGACTTTCGTATCATATTTTAATAAAGGCAACATTTTATATTTATTATACTTACTTTAATATATATACAAATTTAAATAAAATATAATAATGTCCTAGAATGGTAGATTCAATTCTATATCATATCAATTATTTGAAATGATTATGAGAGATTATAAAGAACACTACTCTTAATTATCCTTAATTAAGTATTAATAGACAAAGGCAATATTAATGCATTGAGACTAGTATATAAGTTAACTCATGATTTAATCTCATAAATTATGGATATGAGAAATCAAGTTAACACATGGATATATATTGGAGAATATGTATCGGATTGACCCATCATGAGAATGTTTCATAAATTATTATATGAGTGTTATAAATATTCTCATAGTGACTATCAGTATAAATAGTCCTTTGACCTGAAATCATTATAGTTTCCTATATAACGAATTGTGTACTTCAGTATCGATAAACATCACATGTAACAAGGTTAATTATAAAGTTATTTACTGGGTATACAATAAGTTATCAAGAGGGATGTGAGTGATGTAAATGAAATTTATTTTTTCCATATAATGGAAGTGATGTCTATAGACCCCTTGATTAAGTAGAACTACTAAAATGTATGATCATGGTCAAGTAAGTCAATATGAAATATTGAGCTTATTTGGTTAAGTAAATCTACTTAAAGATCAAGAAACATATAGATTAATGAGAGGATAACACTATCTATGCCTCATAAATCAATCTAGATGTCATGAACAAAAGACTAAGTTATACAATAAAATAGTCATAGACAAGTTATGTTGAATCTATGATTTTCTCATCACTTGGTTAGCCATGATACATTGCTAGATGTCACACATTGCTTGTCTTTAAAATGAAATTTTAAAGTTATTATCAACGTTACAAGAACCTATTGGATCACGCACAAAGAATGCATCGATTTTGGAGTTTGATGGTTCTTCTTTTGAAGGGAGGATTGTTGAGATTACAATCGAAGTCCCACATTGAAAATTTAGAGTTTGGTTTCATTTTAATATGACTAAAATAAATTAGACTAAGTTTAATTTTAAAATAGGATTAATGGGTTAATCTAATTGAATCTTAAACATATTAGATTAATCGATTAATCTAATATAAATTTGAGTTTTTCAAATAAGCCCAAACCAAATAAAGACTATGGTTTTATATCCACATTCGTATTTTTGTTTGCATATTGCATATGCATGAAAATAAAATAAAAAGAAAATGTCTTATTAGATGAGACAATAATTTTTGAACACGATCTTGTCTGATAATATCATGTCAACCTTAAAAGTTAGGGTTTAATTTTCTCTTTATATAGTAACTAGCACTATGTTGTGGTAGATAGTAGACTCCAATTGTGCTCGTGAGACGGACAATGTCTATACTCGTGTGGATACCTTAGAGGTGCGACCATATTGATCGCACTCAAATCGACTGAATTGACTCTCTAGATTCACAAAGGTTCTGCATGTCTAGAAGTAATTTTCTATACAAATGACTAATGAAAATTTGCATAGATCTCTAGCGAGTTCCTTTTTCCACTATGTTTTACGTTATTTTTTGCATCAGAACCCAACATGATTGCACCAACTCAGTACGATGAAAAGGGTATACTCTCCTTCTTCAGGCATAGTAGCATAGGGTGAAGCCTTTGTTTGGTGAGTGGTATGGCGTGTGTGTGACATCGTCACCATCTTATCTTTAGTTTCCCACAGACGGTATCAATTATGATAAAAAAAAAATTTGAAAGCTCCCAATCGAGTACTTCTGGAAAGTTGACGGCCAAGTGCTTCTCACCTTCTCCTTAATAAATAGAAGATTTCATACTCCAAGTCTACACAAAGTCAGAGGACGTTGATCTAGTCCCGACGAGGTCCTCCAATACTTAAGTCAGACTAGAGCAAATAGTAGAAAATGAACATGATGTTATCCTTTGATCATCATTCTTTTTTTATAATTTTCACCACGTAACGACAACTTTTATGTTATTAAATTCTCCAATTGCAACATCTATTTTTTACTTCTCGTTATGTTTACATTTTCATTCCACAACGACCTTATGATCTCATCTCCTGATAATACTTCATCAACCATTGATCTTTGTCATTATAGATTGCTATTATTACATCTAACATTTTCCCTAACCTTCACTTCTGAGATACAATAAATCCTGAGTATTGTAAGACTTCAAACCCGATTCCCGAGCGTTAAATAAGACTGAAGCCTATTCCTTTGTGCGCTCTGGTTTCGACTCTAATTCCCAAGCACTAAGTCATTCCAACTCGTTTCCCGAATGCCCTCTGGATCCAACTCCAATTTCTGAGTACTAAATGTCCGAACCTGATTCTCAAGTGCTCTCTAGCTCCGACTATAATTTCTAAGAACTAAATTTCTTCGAATATGATTTTGCTCTCTGGCTCCGATTTTGATTTCTGAGTGCTTGTCCATGAGACTCAAATATAAGACTCAATCTCTTTTTATACATCCTTAAATCAGTCGACTCATCTTTGATATTCTCATCTTTCTGCAAAGCATCATATATATTTATTTATTTTAAAATTAAATATTATTTGTTTTAAAATACTATTCATCTCCTTTATCAATCTTGATGTTACAAAATCTTATTTCATAGCATTCTATCTCGCTTAAACATTAAAATTGAATACAAAGCTATAAGCAATTCAACAATAAAAAAATGCCTCTATTGTTGAATTACTAAGATTATATATATCATATTTATTATTTTATAATACTTTTTATGTACTGCTTAAACGATTTTTATAGATATGCCACTTCGGCTAAAATAATTATTTTTCCAGTCAAATGTCAATCACACCTTTATTATTATTCTAATAATAATATGAGTATAATCGTACCTTTATTATTACAATATGAGTATAATCATTTCCTTTATTATTCTAATTAACCTCTACAATTAGTCATAACAATGCGCCCGTCTTCAATACAAAATAAAACAAAACAACTAAAATTATGGAAGCGTGCCAGGTGCTAGACGTTAATTCTGGTCTCCCCAGTGGGGTTCCATCCCCCAGGCTCTATATGATCTATCTACGCTAATATATTAATCATCGTTATTTTTATCAGTAGAATTCCGATATTTCTAATTGATCTCCACACAATCGCATCACGTAACGCCATAGCCGATGATGTCTCCGATTGAACGGTTTGGGTCAATCTGAAGTTTGGGTTGGAGCCGTAGAGCGCTTGCACCCCTTCGATGTCGTCCACCTTCAACTCCACCTTCTTCGTCCGCGGGCTCAGGCTCGGATACATCACCGCCTCCTTCACCGTGGAGTGACCCAGACCCAGAACGTGACCTATTTCATGCGTCGCCACCGACTCCAAGTCCACTGCCACCTCTGACGACTCCTTCCCTAAGTCCACCGCCCACTGCTCCGCCGCGTCCAGGTGCAACCTCCCGCTTTCCGGCGAGAACGCGTGCCCCAAGATGCCTAGCACCCCGTCGAACGGTTCTCCGTCGCCGTGGTCCCCTCCATAGAACCCCAGCTTCACGTCTGCCGATTCGTAGTGGGTTGCCTCCTCAAACCGCACGGGGATCACCCGCGCCCAGTGGTCGAACGCACGCCGGATCGTGGCCGCCACGTCCGAGGTAGCCACGTAGTTGATGGTGTGCTCCGGTGAGATAGCGTAGGTCAGAATCAACGGTTTCCGCCCGGCCCACCGCGGCTTGCCCGTGAAGAAGGTGAACCGCTGGACTGGCTTGCCCGCCCTCGACCGGTTCAGATTCAAATCAGGGACGCCGCAGCGAGGGGCCATGATCTCCGACAGGGTGGCGGCATCGAGCTTGCCGGTGACTGGGAGGCCAAGGCTGGCTTGGTACCGGAGAACTGCCATCTCGAGCCGGGCGTCAAATGCATCGGAAAGAACGGAGTCAGTCGAGTTGGACGAGATCAGATAACCGAACCGGACGAAGTACTTCTTGAGGCCGATGAGTCCGTTGACATGACTCCCACGCTCGAGATTAAGGAGGCGGTGGAAGGAGCGCCACGTGTGATTGGAATATTGGGTGGCACGGAAGAGCACCTCCCGGTGTTGGCCATCATTTTCGGGGATTGGTCGAGGTGAGAGAGATGATGAGAAGGAGAGCAAGAGGAGGAGAAGGAGGAGGAAAAGGGAAGGGAAAGAGTGCATGGGCATGGGCAAGGAGATGAAGAGAATATTGGAAGGAAGTTGATCGCTAGAATTAAGCTGCCGTGGAGTTATTATGGTTGATGCCTCAGAGTTTTATGGGGAGCAACAACAGTTGGTTGGGTGAGGTTTTGGAGTATGCTGACATGTGCATGTAGATTAACTCCTCAATCTGACCATTCAGTTGGTGAGCGGTTGGTCACCAACTGAAGCTTTTGCGCCTGCCTTTGCTTGTATCGTATCCCTATTCCTAGCTTGCTCTCATGATTACCTCCTCATGTAATATATATATATACCAGATGTCTGACTAATATGAATGGCGACGTTAACCCATTCGATCGTGATTCGTGATTACTTATAGTTCGTCGCTTGAAATAGTTTAATCTATTCATACAAGATTTGCATATCCTTTTCTTGCCGTGTGGCACCATGTGTCTCCAAAAATTCAGTAATCATGCACAATACGCACGCTAATGCTAATCTCTAAAACCCCAAGAAATAGAGAAAAAGGTAATCAAACTCCACCAACATGCTGAAAGCAATGGCATTTGCAGTCAACGTAGGGATTCGAATTTTATATATTTGTAACTTGCATGATTACGAAAATTAAAAAAGATTTTTTCAATCTTTTTTTATTTTTCATTTTCTTAATATTTTTGAATGTACACGTATTTCTTTTGCATATAAAATAAAATATATTATGAAAAAGTTGATAATACTTTTTTTTTAAAAAAATTCAAAATTCTATATTACTGAAAATGAAACTATATAAAAATAAAATAAAATAGCTTTGTACAACTCAATATATGTAGCCTATAAATTAATTGTTGCCCACCTGCATGTGAATGTGAAAAAATGATAAATGAAAATTTTTCTAGAATTTCATCCGTCTAAGTGGTTAAAAATAAAATATACCAATTGAGTAGGTAACGTCAATTCGAATTGGACTTATTGGGTAGATCTACTTGTCAAATATTTTAAACGAATTGTGTCAATCTATTTTAAAGTGGATTTAAGTGCGTCCATCGACCCAAGCTCGCGACCCGTTTAGATCGGTCCATAGTAGTTTTGGATTGATCCACGGATTGAGATAATTTATTTTTTAAAAAATAAATTTAAAATAGAAAATTCAATGAACTAGTAAATTTGATCCGTTTAAATTATAATCTAAACATAAAAAATTTTAATTTAAGCGGATCAAATTATAATTCAAATTTAAAAATTTTAATATTTTGTATATATTTTTTTAACATGCATGTGGGTTAATTTGTCTAACCCATAATCCGTCTTGATTGGGTTAGGTCAGAGATTGATCTACCTCGTCAAATATTTTAAACAGGTTGCATTGAAATTTTATCAATTCATTTTAAAGTGAGTTCAAGTGCGTCAACCCGCTTAAGCTCGCGACCCATTTAGGTTGACCCGTGGTAGGTTTGGATTGACCCACGAATTGAAAAAAATTATTTTAAAAAAAATAAAATAAAAATAAAAAACTTAATGAACTAGTGGGTTTGACTCGTCCAAATCATAATCCAAATATAAAATTTTTAACTTAATCCGAATAAATTATAATTTAAATTTAAAAATTTTAATATTTTCTATATTTTTTGCATGCATGTGGGTTAAGCTGTCTAACCCATAATCTGTCTTGGATTAGGTTAGGTTAGAGATTTTATAATCCGTCAAATTGGTGGCCGGCTTCGTCCCATTCATTACAAAAAATAGATATTTTGCGATGAATTTTATGATGAATTTAAATAATATATTCGTCGCAAAATATTTTACGATGAAATTTACGACGAAAATCTTTTCGTGGGTAATAACTCATTGCAAAATTTTACGATGAATATATATAAATTCGTCGTCAAATTTGCGATGAAAGTTTATTTCGTCATCAAATTCGTTACAAATTGGCGATAAAATCTATATTCGTCCCAAATGTCCATCACTGATGTTTTGTGAGAGATAAATTTTTTATCGCATAATTTTACGACGAAAATATTTTTCATCGTCAAATTGGCGACCAAAATAGTTTTTTGTCATCGATGTGCGACAAAAAATTATTCGTCGCTAAGCTTTCGACGAATGAAATTCATCGAAAATTGATTATTATTTGGCGATGAAATATAAGTCTGTCATCAATTTGGCGACGAAATTATCAAAATGTACTTTCGTTGCTAATTTGGTGACAAAATACTTTATTCGTCATCAAAGTTCGATGTACACAATAAAATTATGATACTTTTACGATGAAAATATATTCGTTACAAAGTTCGCCACAAAATACTATAGTTTTTTGTAGAAACATCTCATTTTCAATCTTCAACCATATTTACAATCATATATACGCTAGACAATCCAACAATCTAACACAATACCATATTTACAAACAATACTAAACAATCCAATACAATACAATACTAAACAATCCAAGATAATACTAAACAACATAATCCAATACAATAGTAAACAATCCAACACTAAACCAAACATAACATATAATTCCAACACAATACTAAATCAAACATGACATTAATTTCAACATCATTCAATCTAATACAATATTAAACCAAACATAACATTAATTCTAACATCATTCAATCCAATACAATATTAAACCAAACATAACATTAATTCTAACATCATTCAATCCATATATATAAACAACAATAAGAAACCATAAACAATCCATGCATATAAACCATAAGAAACTAAAAGCAATCCAACATCAACATATCCAAATAAAATCCCATAACAACATCTCATATCAAAGTCTCAAAACAACAACAAGATATAAAAAATATGATCATCCTTAGCATCATCGTCCACGGCAAATACTCTTTGCTCCACTTTCTGCTCCATCAATTCTTCTTTTCCTTTTTCTACATCAAAAAATAAAATATAAAAAAATCATTTTATATAAAATAATCATAATATTTAAAGATTTACTTCACTAACATCCTTGATCTCACCAACTCTGTTCGAAATAAAATAATAGTACTAATCAATAATAAAAAATAAAGGATTTACAAATGAAAAAAAAGTGGAGCGACACTAATTATGAGAAAAATCAAAATTATACACAACTAGGCTCATAAAGAATTATCATTATCACCGTCATCACCAGAACCAGGAGGAATTTGACTCGAAGTAGTGCCTTACTGAAGATGTCGCATTATGAAATCCTGTTGTTTGCGTATTTCTCTCATTTCTTCATTCTTTTGCAAAATTATGCCCTTCAGATTGGTAATCTCTTCAATTAGACTTTCTATTTGTGCCCTTATTACTAGTGGGGTAGAAGAAGATGCACCAGTAACTCGATGAGTTCTGCTCAAAGAATCCATTCCCAATAGCCTTCTCCCCTCTTGGATCCCCCACTCATCTCTAGCCAAATATTCAAATCATTCCCAATAGAAGGCTCAGATCCATCATTGTTTTTACTAGCACTTGAACTTCTCTGTGCTAGGTCTAGCTCATCATATTTTTTCTATATTGTATAACAAACACATTTAATAAGTTAGATAGAGTAGGTACATAACTAATATAATTTAATGAAGTTAAAAATTAAGGTACAAGTTTAATCCAAACCTTAATAGCTCTAGCTCTATCCCCGCTCTAAGTCTTATTTTTCTTTTGAAATGTGTGGGTAAAAGTGTCTATAAATAATGACTCCTTTCTCATTTTCTTTGTCTAAAATACATTGTTAGAAATAATGTAATAGTTTAAAACCAATTAATAACTTAGTGTTTATAAATCAATCTGCGTGTATATTCATCAATGTTGATTGAGCCTCCTGCATATATCGTAGATGAGTCTCCAGAATTATAAGTTTGATTTACTTTGTTCTGGTGACTCGTTTGTTTACTCTCCTCGGTTTGCCAAAAATCAGCAATCCTAGCCTAACTTTCTTCAGTGATGTAGGGTGGCTTTTTTCTCTTAGTCTTTGCATGATTGAGTACATGCTGAATGTGATCCCTATATTTTTTTTCTTAAAGATTCTCTTTATTTTCAATTCTTCAAATGGGTCCTAATTGAATGTCCGCTAAAATTAAAAAAATAATTGATTATATGTTTATTTTAATTTGATATATTAATTGAAGGGGATATATACCTTAAATTTATTCCACCATAACTCTTTTGTGGTTGCTAGAGTGCTGGTATATATCATTGAAACCCCTCCCCAATGGTTATTCACTATTTTATTGATCTTGCGAATAATGTTAGTAGTAGTCCTAGAGTCAATTATGTGATGATTGACTAGAGACTTTTTGTATCATATTTTATTATTAATAAAGACAAACTTTTTGATTATTATACTTATTTTGTATTTGTGCCAAATAACTAAGTATAATAATGTCCTTGGGTAGCTAGTTCTAATCTATACCATATTGATTATTTGAATCGATAGTAAGATAATATAGAGAACACTACCCTTAATCCTTCCTAGTCAAGCATTAATATTCAGGGACGATGTTAATGCGTTGAGACTAACATGTGGGTCAACTGGATGACTTGACCTCACAAGTCATGGATATGAGATATCGAGTTGACACATGGGTATACATTAGAGAATGTATATTGAATTGAC
>JBBMKF010463319.1:0-11168 GCA_037834155.1 Curcuma caesia | reverse complement strand
TTTTATTTATTTCTTTTATCTTTTTTCCTGATTTCTTACGCGCGGGTTTAATCGTATTCGTCGGTCATCTCTCGCCTCAACACCTAGGGTTTCAGTCTCGCCTCCTTCTATCCCTCTCTTCTTCGATCCGAGGGTTAGGGTCTGCGTAGATCGCGGAGAGAGCGTGAGAGGCCGGCGCAATGGGAGTCCCTGCGTTCTACCGCTGGCTGGCGGAGAAGTACCCCATGGTGGTGGTGGACGTGGTGGAGGAGGAGGCGATCGAGATTGATGGCGTCAAGATCCCTGTCGATACCTCCAAGCCCAACCCTAATGGCCTTGAGTACGATAATCTCTACCTTGACATGAACGGGATCATCCACCCTTGCTTCCACCCGGAGGATCGGGTACGCTTCCCCTTCTATTTTCTTTTTCTTTTTCTTTTTGTTTCAATTGTAGGCGAAATGCTATTTTTTTCCTCTCTATGCTGCATTAGTTCGCCAACACGAGAGTCAATTGCACCACATCACAATTGACATGCAGTTTGTTTTCTTTCTAGCCATCTGAACGTCGTGGCTTATTTTCTGCCATTCCTCAAGTAGTTACTCATTAGTTAAAACTATATACATCCAACTGGAATGATGTAGGATTACAAACGTCGTGGCTTATTTTCTGCCATTCCTCAAGGAGTTACTCATTAGTTAAAACTATATACATCCAACTGGAATGATGTAGGATTACCTGTTTGGGCTTCAGGATCTTGTTTCAATACTGTTTAGATGAGGATAGAAATTTTCACATCATATAATGCAAATCTTGCTACTCTTTGCATTTTTGTGAATTGTTCTGTGATAACCGGCAAGCTCGGATGAAAAACCGAGGGTTTTATTGACTATGAGCAGCCCTTATTTACATTATCTATGCCTATGAAATCATAACCTGATTTGTTATTAGGATAGCTCATCATTTGTATGTGACATGAAGGTTTTTCACACTTGCTACCTTGATATGTAAAGGGTGGGCTAAGAGGTCACCCAAAAGTGACTCCTCAATCACCACCAAAGTGCGATGCAAAATAGGCAAAAGTTCTTGCATTGCCATATGCCAATGTAGTTAAACATGGTTGCCCATGATTATGGGATTAGATTAGCAAATTGGAATATATGAATACTTGGAAATGATGAGAAATAACAGAGACATTGACTATGAGGAAAACTAGTCATAAGATGTTTACATGAACCAAAATATATTTAAAAAGCTAGATAAATGCTTCATAGTATACATATGCCTGAAAACTTATACTTGGAGGTGATTTAAATTGTCACATAGGAAGACTCTAAAGGATTACAAAGATAATACATTTGGATTCTGGATTTAGGAAAAGTAATGAAGAGAATAATATGAGTTTCAATTTGCTACATCTTATGATCTCATGATTGTTAATACTTATTTTGAAATAAAGAATTAAACATGCTCCTCTGATCCCGCATTATGAGAAAATATCCTCTCATGCTTATATTATTGACTTACCACTTGAATTAAACATCAATCAACTTTCAATATAGAGGGTCTAATATCTTATCAAGGGACACTTGAGCCCATCTTCTTTGTTTGTTTTGTTGATTTGTCCACAAGTTGTACTCCTTATGTTCCAACTCCAGCTATTCTTCCCTTATTGCAACCATCCCATATGATTGACGTGGTTATTGATACTAACATTATAAGATATGTAGTATAGATGTAACTTATTTACTGACATTGAAGAAGAAGCAACTGAACCATTTTCTACAGATGCAACATTCACCCATTCTTCCCTTATTGCAACCATCCCATATGATTGACACGGGCTATGCTAACATTATAAGATATGTTGTATAGATGTAACTTATTTACTGAGATCGAAGAAGAAGCAACTGAACCATTTTCTACAGATGCAACATTCGTCCATTCTGCACTTATGCAAGCATTGTAAGGCTTCACAGGGCTCCCACTTGACGAAGTCAAGTTCTTTTTGGTGGGGGAGAATGACATAAGTAATCATGATATTTTTAGTTTTAAAGGTTTAGAATTATTTGGGGATTTCTTCTAATTTCTGGTTATTTTTATAAATAAGTGTTCTTATTCTGATAGGGACATTAAACTAATGAGGCATACCATGAAACTTTGGGAAAGAGGGATAGAAAAAAGATTAAGGAGACCAAGGTGATTAAAAATCAATTTGGATTCATGTTTAAAATGTCGATGATAGAAGTTATACTTATTCTCAGACAGACAACTGATTGAAAAGTAGAAGGAAAAAAGAAAAATTTATACATGGTATTCATTAACCTAAAAAAGCTTATCACTGAATTTCGAGAGAAATTAAATGGAGAATTATGGAAAAAAGTAGCGTAGTGTATATTGAAACAATTAAGGACATGTATGAGGATGCAATGAAAAAAGTATAAACTTCAGGTGGATTAACTAAAATATTTCCTATAATAATAGAGTTCATACCTTTTTACACTAGTCATGAATGAACACATTGGACATATTCAAGTTGCGTTATCATCGTGCTTGTTGTTTACAGATGATATTATTTTGGTCGATGAGACACATGAAAGAGTAAATGTTAAGTTCGAATGTTAGCTGGAAACATTTGAAGTAAAGGATTTTAGGCTCGGTAGAGTAAAGACAATATCAAAAATTTAAGTTTAGTAGTATTATACATAGCAAGACAAATGCTAAGATAGAAGATACGAGTTCCCTATAACTACGAACTTTAAGTATCTATGATTATTTTTGCAAAACGATGGAGGGGTTGATAGAGTAGTTTTACATAGGATACAAGTAGGATGGTTGAAATGGAGGATGGTGTAGGTGTTCTTTGTGATCATAATGTACTTCTAAAGCTTAGAGAGAAGTTTTACAAAAAAATAGTTAAGCCAGCTATGCTATATGAAGCTGAATGTTGGGCTATGAAGTGAGTAAAAGAGCAAAAAATGAAAGTCGCAAAGATGAGGATGTTAAGGTGGATGTTGAAGGTGCACTTATTGAGGGAAAACTCTAAACGGCACATTCAAAATAATATGGATACGTACTTAGGCGCCCAATAAATACATCAGTTAGGTGATGTGAAACCATGGCAAATGCAAACATTAATAGAGGAAGAGGGAGATCAAAAAAGACTTGGTTAAGAATGATAAAAGAAGATAAAATTCATTTAAATATATATGAAGATAGAGTAAGGGATATAGGAGGATATATATAGTTGACCCCACATAGTGAGATAAATGCTTGGTGGTTGTTAAAGTGTTCTTATTGCCAAACTATGAAGATAAGAGATGTCAGGATCCCGATTTGTTTGGACATTTGTTTTAAATTTATTTGAGAATTTGTTATAGTTTTAGGGTATTTTATAAAGTGGCCTCATTGCCTTGCTAGAAAAAGGGTTATGATCCCTTGTATTGGATGGTCTTTCAATTAAGAATATTTTTATCTTTCTGCGAGGTGAATTATTCTCAGTGCTATATTGTGGATTTCTTATGCTTTCCATTCATTCTGTGTTGCTGCTGGAACTTTGCTTGATGCACTTTTGCACTTATGCTATAGTTGCTGTACATTCCATGTATTTGCATTTCACGAGATTCTTTTACACAATATACGATGCATGCAAATCGAAAGATTTTTTTTTTTTTTGTGCTGATTCATCTCCACATTTTCAACAGCCTGCTCCCACGACCTTCGATGAGGTATTTCAGTGCATTTTTGATTACATCGATAGACTCTTTGTCATGGTGCGTCCTCGGAAGCTGCTATATATGGCAATTGGTGAGTTCTGTTAGTAATATTTGTTTTCATTGATATTAGAATGACAATATTTCATTTCCCCCCCTTTATGATCTCTTTAATGTTCCATGTTTAAGTTTATGGCTTTATTCTATGAGATATATCTTGTTTCATTATTGATTTCTCTAGTAGTTGGAACTTGATCCATGTATGATTATTTCCCTCTTACTTCTGAAAGCACATTAATAATTAAACTGTCTTTAGATGGTGTTGCGCCGAGAGCTAAGATGAACCAACAGCGTTCTAGAAGATTTAGAGCAGCCAAAGATGCAGCTGATGCGGTGGGCATGCCTATAACTTTACATCTCTACTGTATATTTTTCACAGAACAATATCATTCATGTAGAAATGTGACAGCTAGGCTTTGTGATTAGCAACCACATGCAATATTAAGTTCTAGTGACATATTATCATTCAGTTGCTCCTGTTGCAGGCAGCTGAAGAAGAGAAGCTACGCCAAGAATTTGAAATGGAAGGCAGAAAGCTTCCTCCTAAAAAGGAGTCACAACTTTTTGATTCAAATGTTATTACTCCTGGAACTGAATTTATGGCCGTTTTATCAATTGCGCTGCAGTACTATATACATCTCCGACTAAATTATGACCCTGGTTGGAAACGAATAAAAGTATGCAAGTTATTATTTCTGTGCTTCATAGTTCAATCTTTTTCTGTCATGGAAACAGGAAATTGTTCCTTTATATTCATTATACTTGATGTGCCAATCAGATGTACAATGTTGACAACAAAATACAAACATTTTTGTTTTGGTTATGATGCAATTCCGTGTAGGTTATCCTTTCTGATGCTAATGTTCCTGGTGAAGGGGAACACAAAATTATGTCGTATATCCGTCTCCAGCGGAATCTGCCTGGTTATGATCCAAACACTCGACACTGTTTATATGGCTTGGTATGTTGTGTTTTTAGCTGTTCTGTCCGAGTGGGTGATATTTTTACATATTTTACTATCGCAGAGTAGTTATCTTGTTTTTCATGACACATGAGATCATGTCAACGTTTCATCTGCACTCAGGTTTTAAATTTTTTTTTCTTTTAGAATCATCACTTATACCAATTATTCCACCACATGCTGTCAATATTTCACTAACTTTCATGCATTCCCTTAGCATTGTCTATTTTGTGGGAATTTATGTGTTCTTATATTAGAGCTTTATGATCATTTTCTTTTCAGGATGCTGACTTGATCATGTTGGCTTTGGCCACGCATGAGGTGCACTTCTCAATCTTGAGAGAGGTTAGTGCTTAATCCCATTTCCTGCTGATGCTAGAAATATGATTCACTTTGCATGTTCTGTTCATGAACTTTGGATAAAGTTCTGTGTGTTCAAGTATTGTATTTGGTGAACAACAATGTAAATACATTTCTTTTTGGTTTCCAAAATATTGGTTGTTTTGATCTACCATCTTCTTAATAAATTAACTTACGTTCAGTCATATATTTTGTAGTTTCTTTCATGAGATGGAATATTTACATGTGTAATCTCTGTTTTTGGCGTGTTAGATTGTTTTCACTCCCGGACAGCAGGACAAATGCTTCTTGTGTGGTCAGATGGGCCATTTAGCAGCAGATTGCCAAGGGAATGCAAAAAGAAAATCTGGGGAATTTGATGAAAAGAGTGAAGGCACATCTATTGCCAAGAAACCTTACCAGGTCTGATTTTGCTTGTACATCCTTTGTCTTTTTGCATATTTTTTTATATTAAAAATGCTAACCATTACCATAATTAAATGAAAATGCAGTTTCTTAACATTTGGACTCTACGAGAGTATTTGGACTATGAATTCAGAATCCCTAATCCTCCTTTTGAAGTTGACTTTGAACGCATAGTTGATGATTTCATCTTCATATGCTTCTTTGTTGGGAATGACTTCCTTCCTCATATGCCAACATTAGAAATTCGAGAGGTTTGTTATCTGAGGTCTTTGCTACTTTTTGTGAATGGTTGTGATTTGGAAATTTAAGAAATTTAATCATTCCATGCCATCATGTACCCTTTATCTTGATTTTTCACTAGCTTTTGATGTTGCTTTAATCTTCATGGTGGCAGGGTGCCATAAATTTGTTAATGGCTGTATACAAGAAGGAATTTCAAGTAATGGGTGGCTATTTAACTGACTCAAGCAAGGTATACAAGATTTGAATTTTCTCACGTGTTTTATTGTTCAAATTTACATCTGGGTAACCTAACTGATTTTGTTTCTGCCAGCCCAACTTGAGCAGAGTGGAACATTTCATTCAGGCTGTTGGGTCATATGAAGACAAAATATTCCAGAAGAGGGCTCGTTTGCATCAAGTCAGTTCCAAATTTGCTATTTATTTTAGAAGCAACTTTATTACTTGATTAAATATGTATGTCTAATCTGCATCAAGGTCCACATGTTCCAAATTTTTCATGTTTTCTTATAAGTTTTATATATCATATAATTTATGCAATACATGATTTACTAAACTTTATTGTTCCTTATAATTCCAGAAGATTGCTTGTTTGAAGCGGATACATTTACAATTTTTTTAATTTCAGAATCATATTTATTGTTTGATAAAATATATATTAGGAAGCTCCATATAATTCCATGTGATACTTTATGGATGTATAGGATACTTTTAAAAGAAAATAAATAAATTTTTATTATCTTGAAGCCATTAGGTGGAGCTTCAGTTGATGAAAAAAATGATAAAAGATATTTAAACATAGATATGATTAAATGAGAAAGGTATGTCAAGCTGGTATGAGCATATTCAAAGATGGCAGTCAAGCTCAATGATGATTAAAAAATTCAATTGACATAATTAAAAGCTATTTAACCAATACAGTTATTACTAGTGATAAAACTGCATAGAATTCCATTCGGTAATTTGATGTGACATTATCTTCAAAATTTTGGTGATATTCATTACTGGTTTTATTTTTGTCAGCGCCAAGCAGAAAGAATTAAGCGTGAAAAGATACAAATGAAGCGAGGAGATGATATCGACCCTCAAGTGAGACCTGATTCCATAGTTCCTGTCAACCGTTTTCAAGGCTCACGACTTGCATCGGGTGCTTTGCCTTCACCATATCAACAAGTTGGTGCTTCCTCAGACTCTGAAAGAATAATAACTATGAGAAATGAAAATCAGATAGCGCAAATGACTAATCTATGACACTTGACATCTAGGCTAACCAATCCAAAGATTCTGATAGTAAAGGGGCTAGTTTCCGAGCCCAAAAAGTTGCTCGCTTGTCTTCTGGAGGAGCAACAATAGGTGCAGCAATTGTCGAGGCCGAGAATAGTCTTGAAGTAGATGTAAGATAATCTTCAATTTTGTATTCATGCAGACAGAACTAAATTTTTTATTGTTAATTTAAAATTTTTGTTTTTAATTTCTAGATACAAGAAAATAAAGAGGAGTTGAAGACAAAGCTTAAGGAATTGCTGCGGGAGAAATCTGATCTTTTTAACTCTGAAAATCCAGAAGAGGACAAGGTTTATATGTCTATAACTCTTGATTTTTTTTGGTGTTGGACTTATATATTTTATTTGATTCTATTATCTCTTTGGCATGCACATTCTTTCTCTCCTGTCCACAACCATGCCCTTGGAGAATGTGGTCTGAAATTTATTCAATTTTAGTGTGATTTAAACTGGATTTATATTCCTGTTCTACACCTATGGTAGAGCAAGGACATCTCTTTTAAATGTTATGTTTAACGTTCTATTGTCAAGAGAAACAGTATTTAATAACACTTGAATCCATGAATATTTAGTTTATCACAAAGTTCAGCTCATTCTGTCAGTAGAGTATATTTTAGTTGTTGGAAGTATTTGATCAATAATTGACATTCACACTACTAATGGGATTATGCAACAGGCTTGGGACAGACCCATGGATACTGAGTTTTTGTTTTCATTTAATTTAAGTATCCCGTGCTAGACATTAGTTGACTAGTTATTCTCGTTTAATGTGACAGGTCAAACTAGGAGATCCTGGATGGAAAGACAGATATTATCAAGAAAAGTTTTCTGCACGATCTCCAGAAGAAATTGAGGCAATTCAAAGAGATGTTGTAAGTGATTAGTTTAATCTTCGAAACCTTTATAATTTATCAAGCTGTTAAAAAAGCTTACTAATTGGTATACTGTAAATTATGCATATACAGTACATATTTTCAAAATAATATTAGCTTAATTAAGAACAATGTATAACCTCATTTGTCAAACTTGTAACTTACATCTACTAAATAAAATATCAAATTAACATTTTAAGCAATCAATATAAACAATACTTGGTCTTTTCTTCTGTCCCTTACACTTCCAGTGGACACTTGCTATCTCTATTGATCACTACTTTTTTTTTAGAAATAGCCATGTTGAATACTTAAATTCGCACTCATGTTGGATACTCGTATCAGAATCCAGGTAACATAGCTTACAGATATCACCTAACATAGATTAATGATTACTAAGCAATCTACAATTCTTCATGAAATATTTGCATATCAATCTAAAAACTACAGTACGAATGCAAACATATAAAAATGGGTGTTCACAAACTAAGATACATATAAAAGAATTTATATTTTGATTTAAATTTTAAACACTACATGGAATATGCGTTTTGCTTATCTATTTGGTGAAATTGGCCTTTATCAAATAAAACATTAATTTAGACATCATTTGAAATTAAACAAACTAGTTAGCTAGTGATATGATTTAACCTTCGTATTTTATGTGACTGTAAAGACGGTTTAAAAAGTTATTTTGTGCTTGATTGGGAGAGGTGGTATTGTTCTGTGGTCAACCAACGCGCATGATAGATTGATGCTAATGAGATCATCTTCCTCGTTTTTCTTTCACTTCTCCTTTTCTCTCCCTGTTGAGAACAACAAACGTCTCTTCTCTCCACTTATTAGACCATGAATTTATTTACTATATTCTACTCATATAGTTTAAAATGGTCTGGTTGTTTTATTTGCATCAGAAAATCTTAAACATTTTCCACGATATCTCTCATATTACTTTTAGCAAATGGCCGGTTGTACTCTGTTTATCTACTGTAGGTTGATAGGAGTAAGTTCTTGTTATCTAACAAGAAAGAAACGTTGTAATAGTAAATGTAATGAAATAATACTTCCACTTAGCCATGTGTTTCTTCTCAGTTCTCACAATAGATTTGATCATGACAAAATAAAAATATATCATTCTTCTTGGCTATATGATTTTCTTCTCACAATGGTTTAGTCATGGCCATTTGCATGGGCATCTAAAGTCCAAACCAGACTAAATGGTTCATTTTGAAAGTCTATATTCCTAGAAGGTTGCATTATGAAATTCTATATTCCTAGAAGGTTGCATTATCAGACTCTTTGGCCTACTGGTCTAGCATTTCCTCTTCAACTATGGGTATGTATGCATGAGTCAGCTTTTAAGAAATGAGAAGTTGACTTGGGTAAAAATGGTTGGGAGCCTCGTGTTATTTCTCATGCATCTCTAGGTCCCATCATCACAACTTTTGTATTGGCTATCAAGAACTTTGTTGGTTCCTTCTTTATGATTTATTCAGATCAAATTTTGCAGTAAAAAAGAAATTGGTTGAAATTGGATTGGATTTGGTTAATTAAGGCGCTAGGCATGATATTGCAATTGATTGATATCACTAACTTTGCAAATGCATATCTTCATGTGGTGTGAAGAAGTCTGTCTGTCATAGACTTGATTTGTGACAGATGCACATTCTGAATGAACCAACACCTTGGGTTCTATCAACTGTAACTGCATTGTTATCATATGTGTCATCATAGGCAAGGCCATGAAAGAGTTCCGTTATCAACTTATCCTCTTTTTTTTTGAAAAATATCTGTTAGTTTCTTTCTAGAGGATGGATATTGTGCCTTTTAGACACTCATCTAATACCATCCAACTTTAAAAGTTTACCATAAGTTCAAAGAATTGTGTCAACTACCTAGTCTTTTTGCTTTCTGTTTTTGTTAGGTCTTGAGGTACACTGAAGGCCTGTGCTGGGTCATGCAGTATTACTATGAAGGAGTTTGCTCATGGCAATGGTAAGATTGATCTACAACACTGCCTTCAGCAGTGCATTACTTATGTTTAAATAAGATCTCATAATTATCTTTTCTGTTTCATGTATAGTATGTACACATATGTCCATTCTACAATATTTTCTTCTGTTACCAGGTTCTACCCTTACCATTATGCTCCTTTTGCCTCTGATATGAAAGATTTAGGCAGCTTTAACATAACCTTTACTCTCGGTTCACCTTTTAAACCATTCGATCAATTGATGGGGGTCTTTCCAGCTGCAAGGTGATTCAATTAATATCAATAATTATACTTTATATCATTTTATTAATTATTTTGGCTGATATTTCATCTACTGTTACAGTTCCCATGCACTTCCTTTACAGTATAGACAATTGATGTCTGATCCAACATCTCCGATTCTTGACTTCTATCCAACTGGTAACTGAAACTTGATAAAGCCTATCCTCCGTTTGCATTTCTGATATTGTTTTAATCATCTTTATTCAGATTTTGAAGTGGACATGAATGGAAAGAGATTTGCTTGGCAGGTTAGACAATAAAAACAATTTAACTGTGTATTGTGAAAATTCCTTTAATTATACTTTTCAACATTACAAGATTTGATGGTATCATTGTTTTTTTTTTCTCAGGGAATTGCTAAGCTACCTTTCATCGATGAAACTCGCTTACTTTCAGAGATTAGAAAAGTGGAACATACTTTAACGGTATTAGTGGTTGCATGCATATCAGAATCATGTTCTCAAATATGAAAATGGGTTCACTATGTGTGGTTATATTTTGATAGGAGGAGGAAGTCCGCCGGAACACTATTATGTCAGACATGCTTTTTGTGAATGTTTCCCACACTCTTTCCCCATACATTTTCTCTTTGATAAGCAGATTCTCAGATTTGCCTGACAAGGAGAAGGCTGAAGTAAAAGAGAAAATTGATCCTATGGCCAGGTATATATCTGTGTATTCCTCTGCTGAGTGAGAAAACAAGTGAAAAATATAATCTACTTTTATTTGTTTGGACAAATATCCTTAAGTTATTGTTCCTTTAAAGAATAGTGGTAGTGTGAACTTGTTAAATAGCGATTTTGGAAAGCTAAGCTACATTAGAGTTTTTGTATTATAAAGTTTGCTAGCAAGTTATAGCTCGTCTAGTTGTTTTTGTTCCAAAGCTATTTGGTAATATTGAATAGGTGGCTAGCCATTTTTGGTTAATTTGTTAAATGATAAAGAAATTTAATGAAATTACAAAAATTTAGTGTCAAGTAAATGGAGAATCTCAGAGAGTGTGTTTGGAAGAAAATAGAT
>JBBMKF010463292.1:0-11169 GCA_037834155.1 Curcuma caesia | reverse complement strand
CGGTCTCCTACCGCGATTCGGCCAAAATCCGGCCCGATCAACATCGACAGTGGCCGCGCAATGGGGGCAGCTGTTTCCTGCCAAATTCGTCAGATTCCGACCACTATTTGGCCGGAATCCGACGCCGATCACAGCGTCGACAAGTGGTGCATCGATCGCGGCCGAGGCGGTGGCTGGACAGCACGACAATAGCGACGGTGAGTCAAGGAGTCGCGCACAGAATTGTCGAGCAGCATAGCAATCTTGTATATATATATATGAGTCATAAATTTACGAATTAAATAAAGTTAATCTTGATCTCGATTTGATAATATTTTTAAACTCGTGAAATCGAGATCTGAATAGTTCGCGAACGGCTTAACTCGTTTACACTCCTAACCTTAGTATCTAAAATAGTAAACGCCTAAAATAGAACTAAGCTATGTGTTTAATTAGATGTTATTTGATTACTTAAAATTTTTATATTTTTAAACGATTAATAATTCTATGTGCTAAATTTATTTATTTTATTTAATTTATTTATTTATTTAAAATTATTTATTAATTGATCTTTTATATGTTAAACAAATATAAATAAAATTTTATTAAGCCTAATATCAATCTTATGGATATTTAATTCATTATAATTTTACCGACTAAAGTCATTTTAAAAATTTTAAATTAATTTTAAATAATTTGATCAAAACTACTTCGATAATATTTAATTAATTTTAATTAAGTTAGACTAATTAAATTATATTATTTTTAATTAAATTAAATTAATTTTAATCAATATGAAAAATATTTTAACTATAATTATTTAATAATTTTAAGTATGTTAGAGTAATTATAATTTCATTTGTACTTATTCATTTTATTTAAGATTATGTATAATCATGCTTATTGGTTTAATTTATTTTCAAGTATCCAAAAAACAATAAAAAAATTCTATTGGATGGATTATCAAACTTTTTTTATTATTAAACAAATATAAATGACTTTTATCAAATCAAACACTAAATTTATTGATGAAAATACTTACGGATTAGAGTTTATTAATTCTAATATCCTTTACATTAATAATTTTCTTCATTCCATTTCCATCCAACTATTATCATTCAATAAACACATATTAAAATCAATATTATATCCAAAAAAAATATGTATAATTTAATAAAAATATAATAATCATTTATAGACTATAGGAGAAAAAGTTAAGAATGAGAAGATAAGATTTTTTTTTTGTTTTTCTTTAATTGGTCATCGGAAAGAAAAAAAACAATTAATAAATAAATATATATAATTTAATTTGAGTATTTATATTGGATATGATAAAATTTTATTAAATCCACCTTCATATCCAAATTTAAAAATCTCCATACATGATTATCTAACTATTTAATCAGATTAAAAAGCAAAGTGAACTCAAGTAGGAGGAGAAAATTGCCTTTTTGATCATAAACATGCTTTTACAACATGTCCTAGCAAGTTTTTGGGCCTATCTACTTCAAGCCACTTCAATAAGTAAACCCTGTTCTAAATGGTTGTTGGTGGTCACAACAAAAATTTCCTAGGAGTTGCATCCTCACCTCTTTTGCTTCTTCAGAAGAGTCGATTTCGCGATATCGTTTGTCATTGATGGCTTGAACAGCTGCTGAATTTCTTCAGCACTCAAACTCGATTTCGCGGCAAGGTCAGCAAGATCAGTTGCAACAGATTTTCGCTTACCAATTCCGTTTCTCATAACTGCCTTGCTGCCAAACTCTTCTACTCTAGGCACCTCCTCTGAACTGCGCTTGCGGCTCGTTCCTTTGCCAGGGAATTCGGATACCGAGTTCGTTGTATCGTTGCCGGCATCACTGCCTACCTTCCCGTGCTTTTCGAGTTGCTGCTTCTTGGAGGATTTCGCAAATGCAGCTGCTTTGTTATTTTGCTCATCAGGCTCACTCTTGGAGCCAAATAGGGCATGGAACTCTTTGTAGGCATTTTCTTTTGATTCTTGTCTCTTCTTCCACTGCTCAGGCCTGCTAGCAAATCTGAAATGAAAGAAAGGAAATCAAGAAAAATCTACAAAAAAACATCTTCGCTTCGATACTTCGATATGAGATAAGCCGTTCATGTAGAACCGGAGAGAAAGACAAGCAGATTGATTCATAACTTGAGATGAAAGACATGAGTCGTGTACACTGTATAATTTCAATCAGAAAATATGCAAAGAAACTCAGAAATGGAGACATTTCCTGAGGACTCTGGCACTGGGTTTCGAATCGCTTGTTTAGCTTGGAATTTACAAGGAAACTCGCTATTGCCAAAACTTCGACATGAACACATTTTTCAGGAAGTAATACATGCTAACTTTCTGGTACATGATAACTTAACTGTGATAGTTTGGAAGGTAAAATGACAGTTTTCAAATTTTAGAAATATTTTGGCAATCTTAAAACTCAAAGTGCACTTTGAAAAAGTGAATACACCTTTGGAGTAAAATGAAATTGCTGATAAATGGACTTCAATAACAGCTTTCGGCTATTTAAAAGGCGGCCAAAAAATATATATATACTAACAATAAGATTGAACTTACCCATCAATATCAAGCTTCTTCAACAAATATGGGCCATGCTTTGTCTTAGAAAGTTCAGCTCGCACAGCCAGAATTTCTGCTGCAATGGTTTCTTTCAAGGTCATGTTACCAGAGCTGAAGCACTTCTCAACTGTGAATGAACCAGAAGAACTCATTGCTAGTTCCCCGTAATGATCTCGCAGTCTTCAGAAGCAGTAATAGCATGAAGGAAAAAAAGGCATCAGTACTAGACTTCTTAAGATGGCAAAATTAGAGAGTGCATATCTTGTTGAGCTTCAATCAGTTGCTTAATTTCAAAATGCATTTCAACATGTAGTAATGCCAGCAATCGCGTTTGATGATTAAACAAATGTTAAAGAATTTCACAGTTCGAACTGAAAAAGCATGCCCAGATAGTGATCTTCACGCAGCTCCAACTGGCCATTGGATAACTTTTGTATAATGTTCACTTATTATTTCTTACCTTTATGAATTTAATGTATAAAAAACTATGAAATGATAGAAAAAGCTATTTTGCCTAATGAATCACTTTTACCACATCATTTACAAAAGATTATTCTGCGACAAAGGAAATACAAAAAATCATTTGCATATCTTCTATCTGGAGTTTTGGACGTAAAGACAAACATTGAACTCGCATGTTCGTTGGAATATACATGCAGCTCACTATAAGGTTCTTCTATGATAAATTGCCCTTTTAGTCATATCACCAAGAAGGTTTTACCTGATTAATGTTGAGATACAAAGGTTTATTGTATCAGGTAAGATCAAATAACTGCTTGCCTATCAATGTTGCAAGATTCTCAAATGGCCATCGTCAAAAGAATTAGAGGGAACAGCATGCACAAGATTCTATTTATGCTCTCTGACTTACTTGGTAACAACTTTGTGCTTCAGTTTTGGAGAAACATCTGAACAGAGAAACGCCTCAATAACACGGCTTCCTCCAGAATCTTTTGCAGTTTGAAAGATATGGATAGGCTCCATTGATGCCAGACTTGTGACATAAGGCTGGATTGGTTGCTGGCGTTGCCATATATATTGTAAAAGAAAATTACACAAAATAAGGAACTTATTCTAGAAAGATGCAGCAAATTAGATGACTTGGGCTCGGCATAAGCAAAGTGATGGATCGAATGGAAGCTTTATAGTACCTTTGGATGTCTAAAAATGATTTGCAACATTATGCAACCCAATACATGCATTTTGTTATCAGCAGGCCATTCCCAACTGGATTTATCTTTGAAATAGTTCTCAAGAAACAGCAACCGTGGAACAATGCAGCTTGGAGATTCTGAATCTAAAATTACTGCTGCACGAAGAGCTTGACAACACTGTATATAGCAATTACAAAAAATCAATAACACTGATCAAAAAATGCTATATTGGAGATTAAAAGTATGTACTCTGAAATTTAAAATGATAAAAAGCGAGGAAAAACCTCCTGCAAATGGGTTTGAAGTCGCTCAGATGCAGCTAGCATTAAAGCAACTACTCCTGGCTTTCCAAGCTCGAGTAGTTCATTAAATTTTGAACCAAGTTCCTTCCAGATTAACTCCATCTGAAGAAATAAAAGAAGGCCTAGTTCTCAGGTAACATGTCTATTACTTGATTTTATATTCCATAGAAAGTTATAGTAAAATTTTCAGACATAAGAAAGATAGTTATGATGATGGTAGATATCCAATTGATACAGGAGAGAAAACATGTATAGGTTAATGCATCTAAGTGGTTATTTGGTAGCTTGCAGATACAAACACTAATAGTGTTTGCAGCAAATAGTCTATTCATATCTGCCAGGATGGAAGATTTATCAACTAATATTAGATGTACAATTGGCATGGGAGGTACCATGAATAGGTCAATGCAACTAAGGGGTTTGTTTGGCTGTCTGCATATACCAAGATTGCAGCAAATAGCCTATTTAGACAATGGATAGGATGGAAGATTTAACAGCTAACCCTTTTGATATGTCATATCTGAGAAACTTAATAAGTAATAAATTGTTAGAAAAACAGAAAATCATCTTAGTAACTTTTAATACCTGATCCTTGGTTCTTGCCGAAGACACTAACGTTTGCACAACAAAGTTCCCATACTTATGCGATGACATGACAAATAGTGAATCCTTGAATACTTTAGTGAGAAACATATTGTACAGAGCTTCTGGTGCCACTTCAATTATGACCTGCAGATCAAGGCGCCTCATCAGCAATGTTTTCAGAAACAAAGTATCAGAAACATATCTCAGAAGAGAAATCATACACTGCATCAAGAATCAAGCAAGAATCAAACAGATGGAGGAAAGATCGAAAAAGAAGCATTGATTGGGATGATGTTCAGTCTGACTATAAATCAGACATTAGCAAAAATAATTTATTTATCTTTTCATATGATGTTAAAGTAATTGTGTATCAAAAAACATTTAAAAGAGTTATTCTTGGAGCGATTGGGATAAGCAAACAGACTCAGATAGCTAGCCTAAATAAGATAAACTTACTTCCAACAGATGACTGGAAGCAGTATCTTCAAGCAAATCCATGATTTCTTCCTTCTGTGATTTACTTACAATCCTTCCCTCTGCAATATCTTTCATACCATAGCCAAGCACAGCTGATATTGCATGAGACAGAGCTTGATCATCCCCAACCGACAACTTCAATACAGTCTGACAAAAAATGTACAAACATATAAAAATAGAGGCCGGCAAACAGCTATGAACTCATACTAATTTAGAGTGGTGTGGCATGCCTGCAACACAAAACTGCTATACTCATTGACTCTCAGGGTCTTCATCCCATCCTTTGAATGGTTTAACATTTCACTAACAAGAAACTTGAAAATAGATGGAAATGCATATTGAGAGTTCTGGCTATTGTTTCCACCAGATTGAATGGGCCTATTATTTAACCGCTTGGCCAAACTATCTTGCAGCTTTGCAACATGAAATTCTTCCAAAGAGTTTAGCGGCACACCCTTGCAAAGACATAGAAGACTCCGAAGAACATGAGACCCATAACGACTGCACATCACACTTACAACATCAGGAATCACCACCTGCACGAAGATGGATTTAGTTAACATAAGGACACACCGTATCGTGGAATGATGCCTGAGATTTACCTGGCATAGCTTAGAGAGCATCTCGTCAGCATAAGCATATGAACCTTCTTCATCCATATGCTTCACCAGAGACCTGAGAGCTGTCTCAGCTACATGCGATCCAAATTTATCCGTCACAATTGAAGCAAATCCTTTAGCACTGTTACGAAGAAATCCACATAGTCTATCCATATCACAGCCTTCAAGAAGATTTTGAATTGTGTGACTTATAGTCATGTCTGTTGCTAGCTCAACTTCTTTCCCTCTAGTTTCTTCCAGGGCATTATTGCAAATTGTAGGCAGATCCTCTAGGTCAATCTCATTACTGTGGAACAAATTTGCAACTTCTGCAAAGTACTTTGTGGTTTCTGGATCAATTGGTTTCCTGCACACCAGTTACCAAGATGGCTCCATTGTTTATAACAGATATTAGCTATCCTCAAGATTAAACAACCATGCAATGATATAAATGATTACTTTTCATAGACACAACATACATGCAGGGGCTGATCCTTGTCTTAAGATGAGCGTTAATAAAAGAAGAGCAAAAAAGGAGTCTCAAACCTGAGTATGGGGGTTCTCGATTTGACATTAAATGGCACTTCTTCGGTATTGCTACCTTTAGGTGCATCGTTAGAGCCTCTTCTTTGTTTTGGATCCTTGTTCTTTTTTCTGCTTCTGTGACTTGATGAACTCTTCTTAGAATGGTCAAGGTGGCCTTTTCTATGATTTTTGTTCTTTTTTGCTTTCCTTTTCAGATGTTTGGTCAAGCTCTTCTCTTCACCCATCTCAAACAAACAACTTCCTGTATTGATGTATCAAAAGGAGAAATAAACCAAAATCAAAGAAAGCATCAAACAGAAAGCAAAGTAAAACTAAGAAACAACTGAATCCAATCTAGAAAAAGTAAGTGTATATTGTCACAAGCAATTGCAAATACGACCCAAATAGTAGCTGGATAGAATGGTTCAAATTTTCAGCATATCTATCATACTACTACATTCAATCTGCAAGCATGTATAGTGCAGTTTGTCAACAACGGTTACTGTAAACTAGTGGATGCGTCCACGTTGCTCTGACAGAACAATGTTCCAGCAGAACTTTATTAAACACACACATCCAGCATTTTGATATGCTCAATCAACATCTCAGTACATTAAAAAACGAATAGCAACCACAATTCAATTCAACAAATTTTACTGCATAGTTTCTTGCTGTCTCTACCAAAATAACGTACTTATGTGCATTGCCGCATGATTTAGACGAAATGTAACAAATTTCGAAGTTAATTAATCATAAAGACGAAAACTGAAGCCGAAGGGATGTCTGAAGAAGTCTTCGTACCTTGTAATATACGAAAAAAAACAAATTTTCAGCAGCGAAGCACTATGGAAAATGCTTTTTAGGTCTTTTTTCACCCGTGCTCGCAAGTCGGCGTCGGCAGCTTCGAGCAGCAGAAACGTCTGCTCGCTTGAACTACGGATCCAGCGGAGGCAACACGTCCCTAGCGCGCACAGAAAGATTTAGTACGTAGCGTGTACCGCGATTTGCTGTGAATGATTTGGCCGCCGTCACGCTCGGGCAAGCAGTCGCCGCCGTCGTCGCTCGCGATTCTGACAGAAACCCTTCCGGAAAAGGGCAAAGCCGTAAAAACGGAATTGATTCGCCGACACTAAATAAATTAATTATTTTTGGGGAAAAAAAGTTCCGCAATTTTATAGAAAAATGTTTTAAAATAAATTTTATTTTTATAATTTGAAAATTATCACGTCCATGAAATAAGAAATTTAATATAAAAATTTATATAATTTTTATAAATATTTAACTTAATTAACAAATAATTACAATTATAATCCACGAACCTCCAACTCTACAATTTTATTTAACAAAAAAGATAATCATAGCAATTAAACAAGGTAAATTTGGAAAAATTCAAATTAAAACTACTTTTTAATAAAAAAAATAACAAAACGCCCCTGATAATTTTGAAATTTGAATTGTAGAGACACTTCATTTTGATTTTTTTTATCAAAAGGGGACTCCCCTTTCTAAAATAACATAATTATCCTTTAATATTATATTATTATTATCTCATCTATATCTCATATCTGAATCAATCAAGAGTAGTGTAGCAACTACAATTATAATAGTTGTAACTTATAATTGTAACAATTATAATTTTGTAACTGTTAGGACATCCCCAATTCATCTTCGTTATAACACCCTCCACCTTATTAAAAAGCATAGGGTTCATTGTCACATACTCATTATAACAACATATCTCTTACATTCATATTCCTTTTAACATTAACACTCATTATTTATATATCTCATCATCCACTCAATCTATCTTAAAATTATATATATTAAATTTATTTAATTTTTAATTTTATAATTTTTAAATAAAAATCAAGACTAATCATTAATAACCGTTAAAACTAACTATTTAATAAATATAATTAAAAATTAAAAAAATTGTATGTGGGGTGGGCCAGCCAGGGCCTTAGCCCACCCCATTGTCACTTAAACGCGTTCAAGTGGAGGGGTGTTATGGTATTATAACACTCCTCCACATTGATGTTTAACACCAAGGGATGTTATAACACCCCCAATAACGCATCCGTTGGGGATACTCTTACAATAATTATAATTTCGTAGTTGTTACAATCATAACGCTTTGATTCATAGATATTGTTCCGGCTCGTTACCACCCAGCCAAATTAAAGGGATAAGGATAACGACCAATTCCCCAAACTTGGCCCCCTTAAAAACCTGCATATTAATGCACCGGACCGTTAGATGAAGATCAGTAAATCTGAACCCTTGATATTCGAAAACCTTCAAAAGATTATCCTTACCATGTCAACAACCAATCAGATGCGCCGATCTCCACAAATAACGCTCCCCCTGGTATTATATAAACCCTGCAGGTATGAAGGAAAAAGGGGGGGTCTCTCTCTCTTTCTCTTTATTTCTCTATTTATCTCATACACGCATATATTTCTTCTATTTCGGCTCTAACTTGAGCGTCGGAGTGGCTTGCCGGGGTCCCCCCGGCACCATTCTAACCCTCCTTTTTCTTAGTGATTTTCAGGTCCCCCTCTCCTGGTGATTCTTTCCGGGGAGCACAGTTCTGATCTGGCGTATAAATCATCCACGGCAAATTTTAGCCGGAACAGTGAGTAAGAGCATGGAGGCTATTGAGCTGCTTTAAATATGTTATAGGATTTTCATTCCTCTCTACATTTAGATAGCTAAGAATTTTGATGAGTTAAACAAAAGGTTTAAGTTAAATTTGTGGTTTGTCTAATTTGTGTAAGTTGTGTAGTATCCACCATGTATGTAGGTTGACTTAGCATGACTAAGTTAAATAATGTCTTGATGGATCAAGGTATATGAAATTGAAGAAGGATTGACATCCAAGGGACCATAGGATGATGAGCATCAAAGCATGGCAAGTTGAGGAGGTGAACTATATAAGCAAAGGTGTGAAGGATGATTTGAGAGGGAGTTGAGGGCTTCAAGCATTTGAGGAATGTGACTTAATGGTAAAAGACCTTAAAGCTTGAAGAGAAGTCCTAGAGAGATGCGAATGGAGTGATGTGTACACAAGAGATGAGGTTAGGTGATAAATTTATATGGACTTGACCTCATATGTAGTTGAAGTCAAGGGAATCAATCTATTGATGGTTGAAAAAGAACACACCTTGAGTGAATAAGAGGTTTGTGGTTTGACCAGTCAACTAATTATTGCTAATGGTTATATATCAATCGATTGGTGGTCAAGAGTTTAATACCCCAAGTGTTTTTGGGATTTGTAATCTTACTTAGTGAACTGGTAATTGGACATCATTCGACTTCTAGTCTAATATAGCCAATTTAGGTTTGATTGAGTTATTATTGTTGGATCAGTTAACTGATGGATAAGGATCGGTCAATTGATATTTCAAACATTTGATAAAATGAACATAAGATTTTCTAGTCAACTAAATCAATTGATTGAAGTTCGTTGAAAGGGAACCAAAGTTTTTGGAGTCAACTAGCATAGCCGACTAAGCAATGATTAGTTGATTGGTAGTAAGACCAATTAAATTCAGCAAAAAATGGAAACTTTAATGGCATGATTCAGATAACATTTGAGAGATCAGTCGACTGATGGTCACCACATCAACAAATGATAAGATTCAAAGTACGTACAAGCTATTAAAGAGGTTCAATGGGTTGCAAGACACATTATCAACCCCTATATGCAAACTATGATCTATAAACTCTCTTTCCCAATGCTCCTTTGTTTAGTCTTTTGCATTATCTTGCTTCCCTTGTACCTGCAATTAATACGTCTCTCCATCTCCAATGCTTCGTTGAAAAAGAGAAAGATAGTGGAATTTGGGAGCTTCATCCAGCGATGACTCAAGTTTGTTCGGTCTAAACCCTTTCATGGCACATTCTTGCAGGGCACGTGCCAATTATGATGCATACCAATTCAAGTCATACATTTGTGAGGTCACGACCTATCACCATCCATCCTTATCTAAGTCATACGCGATCAGTCCCATAATTATCTGTGATGAGGTAAATTGAAAAATTGTAGTTGACCATGACGGATGAGGATATTATCTCAGTTTCATCGAAATTCGAATTCTTATCCTCTTCTGCAACTCTGCTCCATCGTAACCAACTCAGTTATACCCCGGAAGCATCCAAATCACACCTAAGGATTGGCTGTGCTTGTGGTCTTTTGAGGGACTAGACCAATCATGAGGGGCTTGAGGGAGCTTGAGACGCTTGGAGGGGAGAATTGAGACGAAGCTAGAGAGGGTGTCTTGCGTATAGAGATACGTACAAAGCTCGGCCATATCCTTGAGCGAAGTGCCTCGTGGACTTAACATGCGGAGTCACAATGCTCAAGTTGTCAAACACTTGGGACACTAAGTTTAGGTGCTTGAGTCTCTGAGCACTTCCAATGCTTGGGCTACTAGTTGCTTGGGATGCTAGGTTGAGATGGTCGAATGGCCTAGCACTCGAGACGTTAAGTTGGAATGCTCTAGTGTTCAGATTGAACTGAAAACTTGACCGGCACCATGTGTATTGAGCCTGCTAACATGGACTACTAATGCGGAACTGAGCCATACAGATAGGATTTGCTAAATAGAATAAGATGATACTATATCATATGGAACAAAGTATGGTCACTCCTTTACTAAAACACTTATTTTTTTAAAAAAAACTGTCCAATTTAAGTGGAATGAAATAAAATAAAAAATATATATTCTCTACAAAGAAATTCACAACTTCATTTTTATTTCTTTTATTTTCTCTCAGTAAACAAATGGTTAATTACGTCTACATTGCCTTTCTCGGGATCGAACCGTTGGACGCTGCGTCGGTGTTTTAAGTTGCACTCGGCTGTACGTAGGTGACTTAGCGAGCCGGTGGCAGGGGATTCAGTAATGCTTGCGATCCGTTAATTCGACGGCCTATAGCCGGTCAAAACCCAGGCTTTCACC
>JBBMKF010463271.1:0-11171 GCA_037834155.1 Curcuma caesia | reverse complement strand
TATTGATAATTGAGAATATAAAAATAATTATAATAATAACCTAGTACTTTTAAACGTTGTGATTTGTACCTCCCGGCTGCCACCGATGTGCTTTGCCCTTTGGATCCATCCCTTCCGTTTCTTAATTTATTTATAAAATTATTTTATTAATGTAATAACAAAATAAACAGCTAATCCAACGTCCTCTCCTGAAATTACAAAAGTATAATGATATTTTATTTCATTTTTTATTCCTTTTTATTATCGATGTGCGGAGGTTATGATATGTATTATAAAAAAATACAGCATGAAATCAACATGACACACTGCATTCAGTAGATCCCACATCTATACAATGGGACCCACAGTCATGCAGTTGAGTGTGTCATGTTGGTTTCATACTGTATTTTTTCATGCTGCATATCATTTCTCCTTCTAAAAACATATATTATTCTTGTTAAGCAATGATATGTAGCATGAAAAAATTCAACATGAAACTAACATGACACACTCAACTGCATCCCTGTGGATCCCACTGCATGGATGTGGGACCCACTGCATGCAGTGTGTCATGTTGTTTTATGTTGAACTTTTTCATGTTACATATCATTTCTCATTCTTGTTATACCCCTCGTTTTTTTTTTACACATTTTTATCCAACAAGCATCGTAAGTGTATTGATATTCAATTCGATAATGTACGTTAAAAATAATAAAATTTTGAAAGACTTAATAAAACTATCACAAATAATAATGATATAGACCCAATAGTCATTATTTCAAATCAAAATTAATATATTTTTATAAAAATTTTTAATATATATATATATACATAATTAATATCCTGCACATCTTAAAATGCATAACTGTGTGTGACATGGGGTTCTCGAAAAAATTCTAGGTCTTTAGAATGGTAAAAAAATTTTTTTATATATTTTGTATTTTATATATTTTTTTTGGTTTGCGGATAAGCCATTTAAAAATTTTCCTTTATGGTTTAGAAGTTGGGTTATAATATTAAACATAAATAAATTTTAAAATAAAAAATATTATTATTTTTTAGCTTACGATTAAACCATTTAAGATTATTTTACTTTATGGTTGAGGGGTTGGGTTATAGTATTAAACAAAAAAAATAAAAATAAAAATAAAAATATATATTATTATTTTAGGCGTCCAGAATTCTTCTAGGCGCCCCATTTTGATGTCGCGTAAGATATCACTCCTATATATATATATATGTGTCGTGTGTGTTCATATTTGAATTCGATAGTATATAAATTAAGAATAATAAAATTTTAAACTAAAAAAAATCCATAAAATTTATCATGATCTCATTATAAAGCATAGGACAATGATACTAATACCACCAATGAATTCCTATAACTATTTGTTTTAAAAAATATCACACTTTTAAATTTTCGAATGGAATAAGTTAATCAATCAGTTTCATCTAAAATTAACTAATAGATAAAGAGAACTCAGATTACTTCAAACCAAAATTAATATACTTGTAGAAGCACATCCATACTATCAAATATGAGTTTGATAACATAAATTGATAACAGTGGATTTTTAAACTTACAAAGACTTATAAAATTTATCACAAATTCATTACAAGACTTAAAGATATGAAACTCACTATAATATTACTGATGGGTTCCTTGGACTCTTCTGATTTGAAAAATATAACAGTGAATTTGAATTTTCTAATGATGTAGATAGATCAGTTAATTTTTTTTTTAAATTGACTAATTATACCTAAAAATTTTAAATTATTTCAAATTAAAATTAATATACTCCCTTAAGCTTCCTTTTTATGCCCTCATATTTGAATTTGACAGCATAAATTAAAAATAATAAATTTTGAATGAGTCAAAAAAAAATTTAAATATGGAAAAAATTTTGAATACGGAAAGAAGGGAGGGTATAACGGAAATATTAATGTAATATATGTTTTTTGAAGTATAAAAATTGGGTAGGTGAGATGGAAAAATATTAAAACTTCAATCAATAAAATACTAAAAAAACAAAGTTAAAGATAATTTAATTTGATTGTTTCCAACCACAATGTTGTCTATGATAATCGATCTATAATCCATCCTAAATAAATTAAACATTCGTAAATTAATTTAATATTTGATTTGATAAAAATTTATTTATGTTCGTTCAATACATATAATATCAATTAAATGAATAAGTTTGAATAACTTGTTAAATTAAACGGATAAATTTGAAAAGTGAAAACATAATTATTTAGTTCGTTAATGTTAATGAACAATATTTATGAATTTCATTCATTAATAAAATTCTTATCAACATGCTAAACAAATAAATAAACTAACAAAATCAAATAAATTTATATTATGAAGTTGAATAATCAACTAAATAAATTTAAATTTTAAAAGTTCAAACAATAACAAATATTAAATTAAGAGTTTGATAATATCTAAATGAACTAAACTCGAGCTCATCAAAAAATCAGGTTGAACAATCATTTCAGTGATTGATTCATTTTAGATTCAACTTAATTTAACTTGATTATTTTATCAAATAAATTTGAATGGGGTAAAAATCAAATGAGCAGTTAAAAGAAATAGCAGATTGATGTCGCTTTTTCTACAAAAGTCAAATGAGCCTCCCATAAATTTATCTCAAAGATAACCTTCATCCAACACTGTTATATAAGCTAGCTACTAAATAACTTTTACAACATGTAGCGCTACAAATTTAAAGTAATGATAAAGAGCATGAAAAGTTAGCATGAAAAGTTAATATGAAAGACACAAGGGATTGGGTCCCACTTGCATGCAGGGAGGTCCCACTTTCATGTTTATATCTTTCATGCTAGCTTTTCATGCTCTCTATCATTACTCTTTATCTCAAAGATAACTTTCACCCAACACTGTTTATATAAGCTAGCTACTAAATAACTTTTACAACATGTAGCGCTACAACGTATAGAAGCTACCATTACCATTAGACGAGAGTTATTTTTAGGATAAAATTATTGGAGGGTCTTCCATCGGACTTTTTGAGAAAAAGAGATGTTAATTTGATGATTTATAAAATTTGAGGGATCCTTTTGATTTTTGTTCATTATATTTGAATATCACAAAGCTGAACTCATCATCCCTATAAATCCCCCAGTCGTTTTGGTGCACTCGCCACAACTTCCAGCGCAGCAGCCTGCAGTTCCGCTACAGAGAGAGGTAGGTAGAGAGCTCGATCTCTGCCATGGAACTGGAACGAGGTACTAATCGAATCAATTCCCCCTCCATTTCTCGCTCCATCCGCGCTTCTTCTTCTTTTTTTTTTTTGCATCCGTTAATTTCCCCGGCCGGCGTAACGGCTCGCAGTGACGCTGCTGAGGGTGGTCGAGTCGGCCTCCGGGGCGTGGGAGTGGGCGTTGGCGGCGGAGATGGCGGCCTGGGGGGTGGTGCGGGCGTGGGTGGTGGTACCGGCGCTGAGGGCGGCAGTGTCGATCTGCCTGGTGATGTCTCTGGCGGTGCTGGTGGAGAAGGCGTCGATGGCGCTCGTAACCGGGTACGCCAAGCTCTTCGGCCGCCGCCCCGACAAGATCTACAAGTGCGACCCCTTGATCGCCGACGAGGAGACCGGCTCCGGCGCCTTCCCCGGGGTCCTGGTCCAGATCCCGATGTACAACGAAAGAGAGGTCTGCGCATTAATTTTCTAACATTCCAATTACAAAACCTCTCGTCAAACAACATCCTGCTACTCGACGTACTCTTCTTTCTGAAAAACAAAAATTTCTTCCGATCGAACTCCCTTGGTCACGAGCTTGTCCTTTGTATTTGCCTCATGGTTAGTTGCAGATTCCTGAATGTAACAGGAACAGGAACAAGAACAGAAACAGCAACTACGGGAATATATTATCCAAAATCATCCAAAACGTACCTATTAATGTTCTTATACTGTGACTGTTTTAACTTTGAATATTTTGATGATTAATTCTAGGGTTTAGCGTTTGTTTAAGATTGGAGGATGGACTGGAATTTGGATACGTAATGGTTTTTAACTTTAGTGCAGGTATATCAGCTGTCGATCGGGGCGGCCTGCAACTTGTTGTGGCCGGAGGATCGAATCATCATCCAAGTGCTCGACGATTCCACTGATCCAGTCGTCAAGGTTAACAATTTTTATTTATTTATTTATTGCTATTTTAAATAACCAAATAAAATAAAATAAAATAAAATAAAATAAAATAAATCGAGTGACAACTGACAAATCAGCGGAGACAACAATAACTGACAAAAATAAAATATGGAGGTCTGTTTGGACATGTGGATTCGGAATTTGTTCCTTTGTCGTTGTGTTATGTGGTTGGCGGCTGGCAGGCCCCAGGCGGTGTCGGACTCTGATTGGCCCTCCAGATAATTATAATTTAAAAATAAATTTTGCACAAAATTTCTAAATTTTTTTGATTAATCATAATGAAAAAAATAAATATAATTTCGATAATTTACAGGAACTGGTGAGGAAGGAGTGCGAGATGTGGGCGAGGAAGGGGAAGAACATCCGGTACGAGACGAGGGCGAACAGGAAGGGGTACAAAGCCGGCGCGTTGAAGGTGGGGATGACCTACGGCTACGTCTCCACCTGCGAGTTCGTCGCCATGTTCGACGCCGACTTCCAGCCCGCCCCCGACTTCCTCCACCGCACCCTCCCCTTCCTCGTCCACAACCCAAAGATTGCCCTCGTCCAATCTCGGTGGAAATTCGGTACTGATCTCCACAGTCACTTTTCTGAACTTGAAGTTCGATTCGATGAGATTCAGCGTCGATATATCGACGAAATGCAGTGAATGCTTCGGAGTGCTTGATGACGAGAACGCAGGAGATGTCCATGGATTTTCACTTCAAGGTGGAGCAGGAGTCCGGCTCCACGGCTTGCGCATTCTTCGGTTACAATGGTAGATTAATTAATGAGAATATCATCCTTTCCTTTCTGTAAACTGATAGCAGGAAGGAAATGTTGTTGGATGAACAGGAACCGCTGGTGTTTGGAGAATTAAAGCGATCGAGGATGCCGGAGGTTGGCAAGATCGAACCACAGTAGAAGATATGGATTTAGCAGTGAGGGCAGGTCTAGCAGGGTGGAAATTTGTATACCTTGGGGACGTCAAGGTGTGTCATTGATTAATTATATTCTTCTATCATTATCTAAAGTTCTAATTTTCTTCTGCAGGAATTTAACACGAAAGATTCAACTCTAGTAGACTAAGTAATAGGTTAACTAGCTAGTCCTTATAGAACAAATTAAAATGGCGAGAATTTGAGAACTTTTGGCAATTTTAAAATTTGAAAGGAATTTCAAAGAAGGAATTAAGTAAAATTAGGGTGGTTTGGCTTGCTAATTATATGTGTTCCCTAATCTTGTTTGCTAGGTCGACAGTGAGCTACCAAGCACCTTCAAAGCGTATCGATATCAACAGCATCGTTGGTCATGTGGGCCGGCGAATCTATTCCGGAAATTATTCTGGAGTGTTTTAACTTCCAAGGTCAGTGCTATATATATATTCTTCATTCATTCTGGAGTGTTTTAACTTCCAAGGTCAGTGCTATATATATTCTTCATTCTCTCGATCGAGAAAAAGATTTGGTATGATCCAGATTGGCATATATGGTCGGTCAGTTCATGATATTTTTTTGTCTCTCTTTTAAAAAATGCAGAAAGTTTCCATTCGGATGAAACTCTACGTCATCTACAACTTCTTCATTGCAAGAAGGATCATATCCCACTTCATGACGTTCCTTTTATATTGCGTGATTGTCCCTGCCTCAGTGTTCTTCCCGGAAGTTGACATCCCTGCTTGGGGAGTCATTTACGTCCCCACGGCAATTACTCTCATCAATTCAATTGGAACTCCAAGGTTTGTATTATTATAAAATAACTGAATTTCTAAATATTAATGGTATTTAGACGACTCATGGTTTACTGTTGCAGTTCCTTCCATTTGGTAATTTTCTGGGTGTTATTCGAGAACGTCATGTCTCTCCATCGATGCAAAGCGGTCTTCATCGGCTTATTTGAAGCAGGCAGCAGCGTCAACGAGTGGGTCGTCACTGAGAAATTAGGCGACAAGTTGAAGGCCCGATCCAATTCCTCACCCTCCGAAGAACTCAAATTTAAGATCAAAGACAGGTAAATTAATTAATTCCATCCTGATTTTCTTTCCCCTAATGTTATACTGATGCAGTGTTTTCTTTTTCATTTACAGATTTAGTTTGTTGGAAATTTCGGTTGGCATATACCTAATGGTTTGTGCATGGTACGACTTAAAGTTCGGCAACGATGTATTCTACATTTACCTATTCCCTCAGGCTATTACATTCATTATTATGGGCTTCGGCTACGTGGGCACCATAATTCCTGCTCGCCAGTAATCCAACCGATCGAGAAGGCTGAAATCGACTATAGTTCGCAGTTCAATGTGCTAGCTACATTAAGTTCTTTATTTGATTATTTAGACGCATGCATGTATTAATTTTTCTTTATGTACGTAGCTTCGGATGCAAGGTTGCCATTGAAGCAATCCTATATATGTTTTGTGGAAGAAAATAATATTGTTTGTTGAAGAATTGGTTGTGGTTTAGAAGAAACTCATGAGTGCATTATTGGACAATAAGTAAATTCAACAATATAATCCTCAATGACCAGATAGTGAAGCAAATGACATTGGACAGTAAATTAAACAAGTAAAGATTTGTGTAGAAAAACAATTCAACGAGTTCATTGGGAACGCACAGTGATGCTAAATGAACAGACAAGGAAGCGAGGCGATCATTTGGTGGAAAAACAAATAATAAATATAGGTTAAAAAAGTTTTTAAAACCAAGATGGAAGCTAGCTGTGAAGACAGTAGTAATTAGAAATAAAGATATCAATATGAAGCAGAATTCGATCCTATAAGTATATTTATAGGATCGAAGAGGCAAGCCGTGCCCAAATGAAGGCTTTTTGTTCTCTGGCAACTCCTATTCGACGGACAGATTGATCTCGGAAACCATAATTCATCCGGTGCGGGTTTAGGGTTTATAGCTTCTTCCACGAATGTGGGTCTAGGAATGTTTTTTTTTTTGATAAAATAAAGCGTGTGTTTGGGATATTCAAACAATACTCCTCAAATATCATAATGATAATTTTGATTTGTCCCAACCTTTACTTATTTTTCAAATATATCATTGATATCTATACGATAGATTTAAGTTAAATTGTTGTGATAAATACAAAAATCCATACAAATGTTGTTATATATTTATTATTTAGCTTGGTATGGTAAATCAAACAAAATAAAAAGTTCCATAGGCAGAATTAAACCTAAAACTCGTCCACAACAGCAGAATTCATTTAACTTAGTTCATTAAAAAAGAATAATTGTAAATAAAAAAATAAAAGGGAAGAAAAGTGCCAGAAAATTTTGACTGAAACGATGCCGTCATGGAAAATTATGATCTACATAGTTATATTTGGTATGTTAAGTCTGAATCAATCAAGATCATTAACATCAAACTGGAAAATTATAATATCTTGATAAATCTATAAATGCATAATGTGTGCATAAAATCAAATTATTATTGAATTTAATATATGTTTTTCTCAATAATTTAGTTGGATATTTGAGTTCCTGTTATCAGTTTTGTCGTGCGTGCGCCAAGGGAAGGGGTGGGTTTTTGACAAATGTGCATGCGATTAGACAGAGTTGAGAACGACTCACAAACTGGCTAGGTATGACCTAACCAACTCTGAATTATATTGTAACAGACTTATTGCATTTTAGTTTCAAAAAATATAAAAATGGAATATAAAGAAAGAAAGAAAATTCTAAGTTCATACATCATTAATTCATCCCACTAAATACAAATTAAGAAAGATATAAAAATGCAACATCATTGGACTGAAGGGAGCTCCTACTCGAAATCATCAGGCAACGAATCTAAAAATCTCATCATCGTCCCCTCCATGTCTGGATCGATATCCAGATCATCCAAGTCCGATGGATCGAACTTCAAAGAGTCAAACGGGCTGATAGCCGGAGATAGGATTGGAGTTGGAACCGGAGCCGGAGTAGGAACCGGAGCTGGAGCTGGAGCAGGAACCGTATCTAAGAATGTATCTGGAACTGGTACAGGAGCCGGAGCAGAAGCCAGAGCAGGAACCGTATCTAAGAATGTATCTGGAACTGGTACAGGAGCCGGAGCGAGTGCCGGAGCAGGATATATGAGTGAAAGAAAAGAATGAGGAATGGGGATGCCCATTCTTTGCATGCTCTCGGCGTAATTCTGCATCACTGTCATTTTGACCCGGGGATCAAAATAGCCAGCGACGATCTCCGGTATAGGAATATCATCCTGTGACTGTGAACATGGATAGGGTTGCATCTTAGCCATGCTCGGGGGATCCAAAACAGGAACAGGCTCATGGGGAATATGAACTCGCTTAGGTTTCTTCTTCTTCATGCAGTTCCAAAAATTTTTTATTTCATTATCCGTGCGACCAGGCAACTGCAAAAAATTTATAACACTAGTTAGTTTGCATTCAGATTGTAATGTGGAAATGACTAGTTAGTTTGCATTCAGATTGTATTGTGGAAATGACTATATATTTAATTATATCAGATAATAAGAAACGACTTTGTACGAACGATGGAATGATCGATCACTTACGTGTGTCGCGATCTTAGCCCACTTGTTTCCCATGTTGGCTTGAAGTTGAACGATCAGTTGTTCTTCTTCAGGTGTAATCGGACCTTTCTTCAGATTGGGTTTCAGATGATCGAGCCATCGCAATCGACAGCTTTTGCCGGATCGATCGAGTCCGGTGGCTTTGGCGATGGCATTCCAATTTCGCTCACCGTGTTCCTTGACGTAATGGAACAGAACTGCATCTTCTGCCTCTGTCCAATGACGCTTTTTCTCCATCGGAAATAACTCCTGAACAGCAAGAATCTTACAAGTCTTAGATGAAAAAACACAACCAGACAAATAAATTAAAATGGACAAATCATTATGCAAGAAAGAAGGAACGATGAGGCCGCAGTTCAGGACGATGCATACCTAGCGAAAAAGGAAAGATCGCCGCAGGACTGACAGATGCCGAGGAAGCGAGGATGCGTAGTGAAGAAAAGGCGTCGGTACGTGAAGTTTTTATAGCCGTACGTCAAAAATCCTGAGATTGCGGCGCCATAGTTCAGGATTTTATTTTATTTTTAAAAAATGGTTATTATTTATTGATAGTGACTGCTGGGACATTAACAGTCTAAGTGATGAATTAAAATATTTTTTTTAAAAAATACTTTTTAAATATCTAATTACAAATAAAAATGACACAAAATTAATAAAAAATAATGATAAAATAAAACAAAATTTTAATTATTTTGTCAAATATTTTTTATTGACAATTTTAAAATTTTGAAATTTATATTAAATTAATATTATTTATTTTAATGATCTTTTTAATTTATTTATATACATTTTTACAAAAATTAGAATTTTTTAAATAGTAAATCTTGATCAAAATTCACATATAAAAATCATTGATAAAATAATTAAAATTTTATTTCAACTTTTTTTATTTTCTTAGGAAAAATAAAAATAAACAGTAATTTTTAAATTTTTAATTCTTATTAAAATTTTTGTGTTTTATATATTTTTATAAGAGAGTACATCGATTTTGATGAATTTTTTAAAATAAAAAAAGACAGCGTCCATCAACCTTTTGATTTTTTTCTTAAAAATCTATATTAAATCTTATAATTCTACTTTGCTAAGAATGAGATAACTTATCTATGATAGAAACCAACTAGTGATCATCATCATTTTACTACCTCATTGTGGAATTTTGATGTGAAATCAAATAAGTCTAAAATTAAGTCATATTATATTTGACACGTATGTCTAAGTGCATAAAAGAAGATGAAGTAAACGAGAAAGATAATACATAAAAGAAGTCGATAGACTCGGTGCATCCGAGATACTAGAGAAGTTGTTGAAGAGTACTCTGACAAAACGAAAAAGATGCACGAGCTAGAAGGGTTCGGTATATCCGAGGGACGAGAAGATAGAAGGAACATTGTGCAAGATGATCAAGGCAAAATGGAGACCGGAGGAAAAAAAATGATCCACACGAAATCAACCATTCCAGCGCCCTCGCGTCAGGCATCTGGATCCATTTCGAGCGCCCTAGATTTTAGGCGCCTAGATACTCATTCCAAGTCAACGTAAGTCGTTGTTGAGACGAATGAGGATGAAGTCCACGTTAACGGAATCCAGGAGTTCTGATCTGTTCCAAGGGCTCGAATCATGAGGAGTCATCCAGATTCGTTGGCGGACCATTGCCAGAGCGAATTGGATTCAACAAATCTAGATGCTCGAAAGGCTTCCAGGCGTCCTAAACTATCATATTATCATAGATTGAAGAAAAAGCTACAAATAAACTGAAGTTGGAAGAAGAATATATACACTTGAATTATCTATTTCATTCCGTTTGTTTTAATAGATTTGTATTTAATTGTTGTACGAGATTTCTCCGCCTCTAGATCATTCAGACGAAGAAACTTTTGATTGGAGCTTTCGCCCTTACCTCGTATTTTATTTCATATTATATTTATATCTTAACTAGTGTGTCCTTGCTAACATATTAGCAAGAAAAAGAGTTAATTATATTTGCATATCATTATTCACTTCTCCCCTTTAGCGATCCATGAAAAGCTTTTGTTGCACTAACAATATAATTGATATCAGAGTAGGACCGATTAGAAGGATTAACCGCCAATTAAATAACTAAATCAGAAGGAATAGTCAGAGTAAACATCCATCCACCAAAGTTTGAGGATCAATTCATCATTTGAGAGAGGAAAATGAAAATATTTTTCAATAAAAAATTTTAAAATAATATTATATATTAAAAATAATTTAGAAATGTCTATGAATCTTTCCACTAAGATATAATTACAACAAACAAGAGATTGCTAAAATTTATTTATAATTTTATTTCAAATTCATTTTAACTTCCATCTCAAATTTTTTATCGTACATTATATTTTATTAAAGTGAAATGAATTAATATTTTCATAGTAAATTTATCTTTGATTTATCTAAATTTAAAATAGATTTTAATATCCATCTTAAATTTTTATTAAATTTTAAACAAGTGTTTTGACAGAAATTATAC
>JBBMKF010463260.1:0-11172 GCA_037834155.1 Curcuma caesia | reverse complement strand
AATATTGTCTTTTTTAGCATGCCCAATGGTGAGCTTTAATTGCTTTAAGGAGCCACTCTCTATGATAATATATTCCTAAGGAATAGAAAAGAATTATTTTTTTATATCAAATATTCAATTACATTGATTAATTCTGAGATATATTTCTTGATCTCATATTCTATCTATCAAATAAATTTAAGAAACAATGTGACTCATGACATTGCATTCTAGTATCATTAGTTGTTCAAATGTCACATACATATATTACATGAATTTTAAATCTTAATTATTTGAGAAAAATATCTTATTTCTTACCACCACATTGATAGCATTTGAATACTATAATTTTGATCCAAAAGGCTCATGTGCCTAAGCAATATTTATTTTGGAAACTTATTTTAATATTTACATTAAATTATAATTTTTATTTTTGCGTTTTTTGTTTTAAAAAATATTTTAACATAATTATTCTCTTTAATAGCATAATTTAATTAATGATTATATAAATTTTGTGACTGTGTGTTTCTATTTCGATTGCCATAATTGAGCTTTTCTTTGTTTAGCTTAATCATCTTCCCCCCCCCACTTGCTTGCTTTCTAAAAGTGTGCTCTCGGCCCCCATCTACAATCATAGGCCTGAGTCAGACCCGACACGATCTAATAGGCCCGAGCCCATGGCTCCGCGCGGCCACCGGCTGCCATTGACATCTCTATCAAACTTTTAAAATCTCTAAATTTAACGATCGAATTCGAATTAGATCGACAGACTTCACTTCAATGTGGGGATGGAATAAAAATGACTGCGAAAGCAAGAAAAGTAGTTCATCGGTTCAAGATTCTGGCAATCAGTCAGGCCTCCATGAATTGAAGCATCACGCATGCAGAATTGCTTGTTTCCTAGCGCAACTGGCAAGAGTTGTAGCACACGGCTCTGAAACTTTTCTTGCCACAAAAGCAACCCGCAGAATTGTCGCTATACGGGAAAAGGCAGTCGTCCTTGAAAGAGATAGCAGAGTTTCTGAGCTTCATTTGCTTTCAAGTTAATACTTTTCCTCTTTGATGCTTCACACAAATTAAACTTGCCGATTTACTATTGCATATGTATAAATATATATCGACTCTTTGAAGGATTTGCTTGATGATCGATCAGAAACAGATGAATGGAATTATGAACTTAAAGATCTTCTCTTCAATAGACAATGTGACGACTGGTTCCTCGAATTGTAGATTATTCAGTAGCTTGAAAATGAAGAACATGAAGCAAACAAAGGGATCAAGTTCAAACTAAGAAGCATAGCTAGATATAGAACTTGTGGTGAAAACTAAAGCTATCTTTGCTGTTGTGTGTGCCAACAATATGCATCAAACAGAACAAAAGCAAATTTTCCACTGAGATCTCTTAAAACTTGGCTAGCAGGGAAAGGTCCTCTATCTCTCAATGTTTTGTAGGCCTCAAATTCTCAAGACAAACAATCTGAAAGTTGTAAGTTAAATCTTTAGCATGGGCCTAGCATTCAAATATTTGAAGACCGACGAAAAGTTACATGTTATTCGAATCTTTAGCATGGCCCTTACAAGTTTCAGCTGCTTAACCAGAGGAATTCATCGACAGGAAGGTTGAGTTGGGAATCTCACAAAGCTCATCAAACTGAAATTGTTAGTGCCATGAAGTGAAGGCAGGATCTTAGATCTAACTCTTGCTCAAAATGGAGTGTGGAGTGCCAAAGCCAATCAGATCATTGATGTTTTCTCCAGAAACTAGACAAATGCAAATCGTAGCTACTATACAAATCCTCTAATCATAACTTCTGTCGCAACAATACCAAATGTACTAATAGTTTTAAGATGTCTATATCCAAATCAAATCAATTCTTCCTGTTGATTATCCTTAACCTTTCTGAAAGTTGGACTTCAGTTTATAGGATACTTTATATATACCCCAGAGATAAATGATGGAGAAGAGAGAAATTAGAGGTAAATTCATCAAGAATTAAATTAGGGACATAACATAATTCTGCTTGTGTTGCCAGAGGTCACTCATTTTGATATGTTCCAGGAAACTATGTTCTTGCCAGTCTCATGCTTAAGGAAAATTAAGAGTATATATATAAACTTACAATTGAAGTGGTATAGAGAGTTGCTTATGGCTCTTAATCTGGGAAGGAGAGAGTTGTGGTCCTCCGGCGTGTGATCCAAACTTGCAGATACTCGGCGGCCGCCCTCGCCGTCCCCGGCCTCGGGGCTCTTCGCCACTGCCGGGTCGAACACCTCCGACATCTTCCCCCGTCGATCCTTGAAGCTTCCGCCTTATCGATCATAGCACGACACGTGTTTAGCACGTCGTTGAGTTCTTTACTTCGAAAAGAACGGTGGAAGAACGGTCAGCGCCCCCAAGGAACAAGGGGCTGACGTGGAGGGAAGCAGAATCTAGAGGGATTCGGTCAAACACCAGAATCTAGAGGCGCGCGGAAATCCGACAGGCAGGATTAGCTAGCTAGGAGCGTATCCATGCTGGGGTAATCGAATTTATATGAACTTAAAGATTTGACTTTTGTGAAAGAATAAGAACCAAATGATTGGCAATAATCTAATTTATATGAAATCGAATTCCTATAATCTTAAATGTTCTCACTGGAGATGTACCATGCAACTAATCTAAATTCAAAAAGAGGATCAAGAAGATCAAAGTTTGTAGTCTGAAATTCTTTTTATGTGATAAAGTTGGTCATATATATATACCAATAATTACATAGAAGATTAGGAGAAATAATCTCCTTCTTTTGTTCTCATCTTTATGCTTTTTTATTCAGAGACAATAGAAAAAAAGGGGGGGATTCAGCCACCGAGCCAGTCTTGATTCATGCATGACAATGACTGTCAAATCCTGATACAAAAGGATGATCACACTGGATCAGATACCGTTCGAGCCCCGTCGCTTTCGATCTCAGTGGTCCATGAGAAAATGCGAGCGAGGCAAGTCACGTCCTGGAAGAAGAGAAAGGAGCTCCTACAGTGTATGGAAGTAGAATGCTAAGTCCCAGTTCCAAAGGTACTTTGCAGACGTACGTATACATCAAATTTAAGGACAGTGACACTGGAAAAAAAGGCCTCAAGAATACTCTCCATGCTCGATATGAATGAAGCTGTTCACTTAGATGAGTGAGTGAGAGGAGTTCCATAAAGCCAGAGAGAAAGAGAGAGAGAGAGAGAGATGCTTTGCCACAGTACGGACCGAGCCTTGTTTGACTAATTCCCCTCAGATTTGATGAAATCGGTTCTGGATGGATATGGATTATGATGACAAAGAGAATCTTAAGTCACTAATCATTGGCGCATGATACTGACAAATCCTGTAATAACCTCACATGGGCCAAGCTTATAGCAAAGCTTAGGTGTGCCTTTTTTAGTTGCATGGCCTTATTTATAGGCTTCTCGCCTTGCTCTGAAACATGGAAGCCTCTAAAGTTTGTGATCAGCTGGTTTATGGAGATCCATTGTTATATTGAGGTGAGTAGTTGAATTGTTTTTCTATTGCAGTCATGGTTGTTTGTTACTGTGCTTGATTGCCAAAGCTGTACTGTTAAAGACTGTGCCAAAGAGTTTGAACACAGTATCCCAAGACGGTCAAGTATTGAAATGCTTGGGAGCAGGGTAGTGAACCGAGAATGTGCATGGTTGTCTCGCAGCTGATTGGTCGAGGAGGATTTTGAATACTTTGTGAGGGGAAAAGAAGGACATGAGTGGCTCGATTTAAGAAAACAAAAGGAAGCCAGACGTTCAGATTCTGCATGGACATGAGTGGCTCGATTTAAGAAAACAAAAGGAAGCCAGACGTTCAGATTCTGCATGGCAAACCTGAGGAAGGTAGTAGAAAAAAGGTCAGGTTAACCAGCCGGCAATGAACTTGGATATGGATGGATCGTGAGGTTTCAGTCGATCCCTTCCGTTCAGAGTTGGAACCTTAATTTGTTTCACTGAGGATGAACAATTAGTAAAGAATTTTTAAAGCATTTCGAGGAAGAAGGAAAGAAGAATACACTGTAAAAAGGGAGGAAAAGAGAAAATAAAAAAAGATATCCATGCAGAAACACACACACACACATTTGAATGTTGCAGAAGGACTCTGAATGCTTTGCTTTGCTTTGCTTCTTTTTGTTTTCCGTTTACCTGCTCCATGGAAGAAGGCAAGGTGAGGAGGTGCTGAAACCTGACTGCAGCCAGTTGCTGTGAGGAGAAGATTCTAATTGCCTAATTGGTAGCAAGCAATTCTGGCGTGCTTTTGTTTTACATTTATTATTGTTTGTTGTTTTTCTGTTTTAGAAATTTCTGCTTCTTAACGAATTGTTTGCTTGCATTCACTGTTTTGGTTTGGTCTTGGATTTGGAGTAAAAAGCCTTGAGAGAAGCGAGAGAAAGAGGAGCACTTTATTCTCTTGAAATTGGATACTTTAATCAACTCCTAGGAAGAAGGATTTGAAGGAGAGAGTACTCCCTTCTCCTTCCCCTTCTCCTTCTCCTTCTCCTCTGTCTCTTTCACTCTCTCTCACCACCACCATTCTTTTCTTCTCCTTCTCCTTCTTCTCCTCCTCCTTCTTCTCCAAAATCCAATCCTTTTCATTTCCATGCATTTGGTTACATACCTCCCAGTTCTCAGAATCTATACTTATAGTCTCCTTTCTTCAGTCGCCAAGCCTTCACATCAGAAGCCGTCTGGGGAAAGGGCAAAAAATTGCAATTTTTTTTCTTTTTCTAAAGAGAATCTGGCAGTGATCCTGTCTACTTCCTTTGGTCTTGTTACACGTTAAAATTAGCTACTAAATCGATTGGCAAGGGAAGTAAAGGACTACCTCGTCTTTATTTTCCATAAAAAATCTCTGCTTCGCCATCCAGTTCTTGGGAGAATCCAAGAAACAGTGCGAGGAAGAGGGGAGTGGCTTCTTCCTGGTGTTCTATCAAATGCCTGAGTCAGTTGCATGAGGACATTCTGAAACAATGAAAGATGGGAGTTGGAAGAAAAGCAAGGTTTGATGTGTGCTGTTGTCTTCTTGGTGAGTGATTGGTGCGCCGAGCTTCATGGGTTACCAACTGAACTCTTTCTCTTCTAATTTCTCTTTCAGCTCTCATGGTCCAAGGCCTTTGTCAGAAAATGGTTCAACATCAGGGGCAAAACCCAGGACTTCCATTCAGATGATGTTGGAAGAGGTAGTAGATACGATACCTGTCTCCCTCATCCGCCTCTATCTTGTTTCTGCAAGAATATGAAAATATAACCTTCTTCAAATAAAAACATGGAAGATGTCTTCTTCTGCCTCAATTTTTAGGAAATTTTTTATTGTCATTTCCACAATCAGTGGTCTTCTGTTCATTCCTGCATGCAAAACACAGCCTTGCATCTCTTTTTGTTTCATTTTGAATTGTGTGTTTCTTTGCAGGAGGGGAGGAGGAATGGAGGGGCAGCATTGCAGGGATGGAAGCATTCTCTGTCAAGAAAAGCAAAACAGGTTGAACAGTACATCCTCTCTGCTAAAAAGCTTTAGACCACACAAAAGAACTTGTCTTCTTCTTTTTATTAATAATATTATCTTCTTTCATAAGTTGCTTGCTATTGTGCTACTTAATATCCTTCCTCTTCATCTCTTTAATTTTCTCTGCCATTAGAGAGGTTGTCCAAGAAGAAATCTGATCAAGCTCGGCGAGGAAAGATTGATCTGAATGCATCTGAAGTCACTGAAACTCTTCATTATAGGTATTCCAAACTAGAGATATATAATTGACAAAAAATAACTCATCCAAATGCTAAAATGATTGCTAACTTCCATTTGTTGATAGGATCTTTGTTGCTACATGGAATGTAGGTGGCAAATCCCCACCAGGTAACTTGAATCTTGATGATTGGCTTCATACCTCACCTGCTGCAGACATATATGTGCTTGGGTACATTCAAAATTTTCATCCTTTTTCATATTTTCGATAAACTGATTTCAAGTGCATCCAGTGAAGTTGTTAAACTTGAAACCTCAGATTTCAGGAAATTGTCCCTCTTAATGCCGGAAATGTTCTCGGAGCAGAAGACAATGGTCCTGCAAAGAAATGGGTGGCTCTCATTAGAAAGACACTGAACAATCTTGCCGGCAATAGCAGCAGTGGTAGCTTCCAGACTCCCTCCCCTATTCCCAATCCAGTTATGGAGTTGGATGATGATTTCGAAGGAACATCTACTAGGCCAACAAGTTTTTTCCAACGTCGATCATTCCAGTCCTTGAGCCGTAGTATGAGAATTGATGGAGACATTTTGGCTCCACAGCCAAGGCTAGATCGTCGGCATAGTGTTTGTGAGCGAGTCATGTTTGCAAACAGAAGAAGTGACTATGATCCCAATTATCGATGGGGTGGCTCTTCAGATGATGATAACATTAGTGGAGATTCACCTAGCACAACAACATACTATTCGCCGGTGTCCTATGGCTATGGAGCTTCCACATCAATGGAGGCAGGGCAATCAAGGTAAGTAAATAAAAGTTGTTCATGTTCATATAAGCTATTTCATCAATGTTCGACAACAAGAAAAGAAACATGTTTTTAAATGTCTGTTTCAGATATTATTTAGTGGCAAGCAAGCAGATGGTTGGAATATTTCTTACCATATGGGTAAGAGGGGAGATAAGAGAGAGTATAAGGAACTTGAAGGTATCTTGTGTTGGCCGAGGGTTGATGGGCTATCTCGGTAACAAGGTATGATTCGATAAGATCTTATCTAGCTTATAGTGCATACTTAACTTTTTTTCAGAGTTACACTATGAAAATTCCTGATCATTGTATTGAAATAGAAGTATGGAATAATAATGTGCCATCTGCAAGTGTGGGATTGTTAATTTCTTCAAGGAGATCGGGAGTTAATTAATTGTTCATGAATAGGAATGAAACATATGAAATCCACATTACTCGAACGATGCATTCTTAAATCTGTTTCTTCTCAGGGATCAATTTCGGTTAGCATGTCTTTGCACCAAACAAGCTTCTGCTTCATCTGCAGCCATTTGACTTCCGGACAGAAGGATGGAGATGAACTAAGAAGGAATTCAGATGTGATGGAGATTATAAGAAAGACTAGATTCCCACCAGTTGGTGGGTTTTATGATGAAAGGTCACCTGAAACTATCCTTGAGCATGAGTAAGTGTGTTCAAATTTACTTGGTAAATAAGTCCTTAATTGTATTATGTAGAAAGCTCATGTTGTTGGTTTCAATCCTCTTTCTTTGTAGTCGAATAATTTGGCTCGGGGATCTAAATTACAGAATTTCTCTTTCGTATCGCTCTGCCAAGGCTCTTGTTGAAATGAGGAACTGGAAAGCTCTGTTGGAGAAAGATCAGGTAGCTAGGCAAATAACTTTTCATCTACAAGAAATTTTAGTTTTGTCTGAACATCTTCAAGAAATTTATTCCTTTAAAGCAGCTTCGGATAGAACAAAGATGTGGCCGGGTATTTCTGGATTGGAATGAAGGGAAAATATATTTTCCTCCCACTTACAAATATTCAAACAACTCAGACAGATACACAGGGGACGACATGAACTTGAAAGAAAAACGTCGAACACCTGCATGGTAACACCTTTGGTAGACTCCTTCCTTTCAGAATGTATTCAAAGACATATACTCATGACCTTGTTCAAATACTTAGGTGTGATAGAATCCTGTGGTATGGAAGTGGCCTCAACCAACTCTCTTATGTACGTGGAGAATCGAAATTCTCCGACCATAGACCGGTTTCTAGCATTTTTATAGCAGAAGTCGAGTCAATTAATCATAGCCGAATACAGAACATGAATTGCTCTAGCTCTCAAGTGAACATAGATGAACTTTTGCAGTTCTCAAATGGGTATACAGAACTGAATTTCTTTTGAAGATTGCATCAATACAGTTGGCTTAAACAGGATCTCCCATGTATATTCATTCAATTTTTGCGAAACAATCTTTTCACTGATCAAGGTAATTACTTTCTCTTCCATGCTATTAGTAACGCGAAACTAGATCAAGTGTCTTCTCTCTACTTACAGTTCATATTTCTCGATTCCCAGCAACGGATTTGCTAAAGGTCAATAGTGAACTCAAGGATTGAATCCGACTCGTCTGCCTGTTTTCCTTTGATGTTCTGGTAAGTCCTATGAAAATCCTTAATGTCCATTTCTGCACTTCACCTTTGCATAACTTACATTAAACTTAAACTACTAGAAACTTAGTCCTTATTTGAAATGAACAGAATTCCTAGTTTTTCCTGTTTCATAAGAAAGTAAGAAACCTTATTCAAGAACTTATGTAGGTTATAGTGACTATTCTGCTTTTTTCGGTTATATTGTTTATCAATTTCAAGTTGGTCAGTCTTTCTTTGTTTAGCTAAGAACTTATGTTTTTCATTGAAGATACAAACAGGAAGAAGCAAATAGCATGGGCAAAAGAGATTGGGTTTCTCAACGAAAGATCGATATCTTCAATTATATCGAGAATTAGATGGCTCTGAATTAACCAAGTTTGTTCAAATGAGTAATCAATGGTAGAGAAGCTTTTTTGATCCCATCTTCTTCTCTGCACAAGAATTTTTGCTCTGGGTGACAAAGAGCTATAAAGAGTTCCTGACAGAACTAACATAAGCCATAGTTCATCATCAGCCACAGGCCAAACTACTCGAGTCCTTTTTTTGAATTGGTACTTTTGATCATTTTATGTCAGGGCAGGTGAAAACTTGCAGTTTGGGGGTGGAAAAAGTAGGAAGCTGACAATAATAACATTTACCATTCTTTCTCATTTTGTATTCTAGAAAAGGGCAAATGAACATCTTCATGCACACTCATTGCACTGGGGATAAAGAAGAGTAGGCTATAATAATAAGCTGTTGCAAGAGCATGGCCAATGATCTTTCACTGCAAAAGGCTATTCTTATGACACTCTCTACAGAATCTGGTGTTGTTGTGTTCCTTCTTTTTGTTTCAAGGGCTGGGAGAAAAGCTAGAGAAGAACAGGTACGGTTTGAGCTTTTGGAAATTTTTTGAACAGAGAAATGGATCCATCTTCTGATATTCATTCAACTGCTCGATCAGATTAAATGAAAAAGGCCCTGCTTAATCACTAGTGGATCTTCTTTGCTGAATATCTAAAATAAAGTTTTAGAAAGTGAATATTTTTTCTCTCGATCAGCTTAATATCTTAATTATATCCATGAGGCAATGGCAATGGTTCCGGACGTGCATGGCTGCATGCATGGTACAGAGGACGTCTTGTCCAATGGATGAGGAATTAGATTTTGTACGTCATCATCCGCATGCTTCTTCGTCTCATCATGCATGCATGGCTTTTAAATGCATGATCTTGGATTGACCATAGCACATCTTTCACATCCCTAATGCAATTTCTTCAAGCGAAGTACCGATTGCTTTCGCCATCGCAAGCTGGCCACTGGAGTTTATATCACTTCATGTCATCGTCGAAAAGATCGACAGGCGAAGGAAAATACAATCAAGCAAACTTGCTGTAGACTGACTGACTGACTCGCCATCATCATCGATCATCACTCCATTGGACTTCGCAACAACAGTGCCCCTGCTTCTCTGTCATTCACATCGATCGACGACGCGAAAAACCCCTTTCGTATTCACAGCGACAACCACTGCCTAATTCCACCGCCAGGGTAAGCGAGTAACGGGCATGCTGAGCTGCCTGTCACTGCTCGTCGGCCAGGAGGAGAAGACAATTGGTACGATGGAACAATGGATGATGCGCGCGAGATTGAGGGTTTGGCGTTCGGTGGATGGACGAGGAGATGCGATGCGAGCAGAGCAGAGCAGAGCAGGAGGAGCAGATGATGTCAGGATTCTGCCATGTCTCTGAAAACCATGCCAGTAAGCAGTAGGTGCTTCTTTTAAGGAGGTCAAACCCCGGATCCCCATGCCCCCGCGCGCATGCCTCTGTCAAGCAGGAGGCAGCAGAGTTTGTAGGCTTTACGCTAAGTCCCACTCGACTATTTGTGATAAATAGTCTGAAATAAATAATTTTTTTCTGATTTATTAAATTATCAATTTAGAATATAAATTTATTCATGTTAAAATTTAAAATAAAATTATCAAGAATAATGGAGGATGTCTTATGGAAAGAATAAATGGAATTACTTATTTATTTTTGTTTTTCTTTCTCTTTAGACAGTCTGTGTTTTGTGGGAGATTGAAGTGGATAAGAGAGAGACAATGGAGGGGAGCTAGTTAAGACTTCAATCTCCCACAAACTATAAAAATATTCAGCTGGGCTGCATTGGACTGGAGTCCAATCCAGCCTAGGTGATGAATTTATATATTTGTTCATTTAATTTAAGGAGTGTTCAAATTTATTTATTTAATTGACTTCATATATATTGAATGAACATAAATAAATAAGTTCTTACAAAATCAACCATCAAATACATCAAATTCCAAGTAGAATTGTAAATGAGTCAAGTTTGTTAGCACCCTGATGGTATTTCGATATATTCTTAAATAAATTTAAGTTATATCCTTGTTATGCTTAATAAGTGTGTCTAAGTATATAGAGACTTAGGGGAATATATGTGTATAAATTCGTGAACCTTGGTAGAAGATACAAGAGAGAAAGAAGGATGCACGGGAGAGGAGTTGACGGGCTCAATACATTCGAGGTATAAAGAGCTGTGGAGGAGTACTCCGATGGAATGAGAAAGGCGTACGAAAGCGAGTCAAAAGGGCTCGATACATTCGAGGGGCGAAAAGTTAGAAAGAAGTATACTCAAGGTGAACGAGACATATTAAGGAGGCGAACTCAAAAAATGATCAACTCAAAACTGACATGCTGAGTTGATGGACGCGCGTTTGTCCTTTGTTAATGGACTTCTGTAAACTAATTCAAAGAAATAGGGAAATACATTGCATGGTTTTAACTTAAAAATTATTGAAATAAAAAAATTTTGAAAATAAAAATAGATAGAATATTATTTAAAAAATAAAATAAGAATAAAAAACTATTTTGACGATAACAAAAATAAAGAGTGCCCTTTTAATTTTAATTTTTATTTATATTTATTCAATATGCATAAAATTAATTAAATGAATAATATTTCATAGGCATAAAAATTAATTAAATGAAATAGATCATTTTAATTACATGCTCGATTTGTTAATGTGTAAATAAATCTTTT
>JBBMKF010463231.1:0-11174 GCA_037834155.1 Curcuma caesia | reverse complement strand
ACCAAAGGATTTTCCTCTTGGACTACCACCTATGAGAGATATCTAGCACCATATGAATCTTGTTTCTGGTTTGAGTTTGCCCAATCAACCAGCATATCACCTCGGTCCCAAAGAGGATGAAGATTTGCAACGACAAGTCATGGACTTATTAGAAAGGGGTTCTATTCATGAGAGCATGAGCTCCTGTGCAGTTATTATTAGGATCGTCCTGGTGTAATACGTGTATTTATATGTTTCACAAATGTGCATAGTGGAAATATCATAATAATTAAGAAAAAATTATTACAACACACGCATGCAAATACAGAAAAAATAATAGGTACAAGGCATGACTGAAATTAAAATTTTACAAAATAGTAAATATTTTACGCGTACCTTATTAATAACGTTGAACGAAGTTGACATCAATCGAGCGGTCCTTGTCAAAGTTCCACCTCTACTGGTGATCTACGCCAAGCTCTCATTTAGATGGCTTCCGAAGTCATGAGTCACGTCATCATCTTCGGTACTAGACGATGATTGATAATAATCTATTCGAGAGAAAACCTAATTCCGGAAACACGCAACAACGTTTGACACGATCATTTTTCGAGGCTTTCTAACTATCACCGACAATCGTATTCCCAATGTAGTTTTCAATGGTCAGCCTTTGACCACCGATATAAGACAAATAGTCAAAACTTTTTCGGCATTGATGGAACATTCTCCAGAAGCTTCACAATATCTCGAGAAGTTAGTAGACGATCGTCAAACAACCGAGGTTGATTGGCCACGACTGGACAACTCTTCACAAGAGCTATCATCCGTATTTCTTTTCCAACAACATCTGTCCTCGATGAACAATTCATAAGAAGCTGGCGAAAGCCCTACACGAGTGCTCCAGCAGCAGGACAGTGAGGTCCGGCTAGTGGCTATAGTAGCTCCGATAACGGAGGCAAACTCCGAGAAGAAAAACAAATGGCCAACCGTTCTCTCTTGATAACAACTATTTAAGGATAAATAATCTATCCAAATAGCTTTCTCCGGCGATAATTCTGGCAGCAACTCCGGTGATAAGAGACAACCCTTCCAATAGCAACTCTGGCTAGCAATCTGATAGCAGATCCGGTAGCAACTCCGGCAACAAGAGGCAGCCCTTCCAGTAGCAACTCCGGCTAGCAATCCTGTGGCAAATCCACCAGCGAAGCAAACTAGTAGCGATGCCGGCTGTTAAGGCTCCGATGGTCTTCTCCCACGCGAGCAGCAAGGGTAGAGGATGGTGGCAACTTGGGACTTACCGTGCTCAGGAAAACAGACACCAGCGACTCTCACTTCTCTCCTATGCGGTTGGCGCCACTCACGCAAAGGAAAGACAAGGTTGAAATAGAGGACGACGTTGGAAATTGGGAGGAAGAAGATCGTGCAACATCTGGCTGTGCTCAGTAGACCAACCGATTGGGGCTAGGGTTTTGCTCCTCTTATACTAACTTCTCTGAGATTTTACTGCCGAAAAACTAGGATCGAGAGAAAGGGTTTCTCACGTTTTTACAGCCAGGGCGAAGAGAAGAGATCGTGTGTCGACCGCGATGAACTAGACCAGGAGAGATGGGATTAGGATTTGGGTTGAATTGGAATAAGGAAATAAACCAAATTGGACTGGGCGGTTACTGTAACGAACCGGATTTGGGTTTGGTTTAGACTTAAGTCGCTTGGTTCAATAGCCAAACGACTTCCGATTTGATCTAAATCAGTTTTGTTCATTTTGTCTTTACAAGATGAAGTCTCTCATCTCTTCCATTTTGCCAAAACATCTTCCATCATGAACCAAACCAAGTTGGTTCTATTTGGTTCAAAATCGAATCATTTAGTTCAATAACCAAACGACCTTTAATTTGAACTAAACCAATTTTGTTTATTTCATCTTTATAAGACAAAGTTCATCATTTTACCTTTGTCCATTCCAATCAGACTTTATTTCTCTCAATCTAAGAATTCTCAAACTTGTTTTAAGTTTTTCGGATAACTTGTAGTGCATATGACCCAATAGGTTTCTGGTTATGTTGGCCATCCGTAATTAACCATTAATTATGGAATGATTATGAGTAGCACCTAGTAGTACATCATGATCCTCAATTAATCAAAAAATCAATGATTAATTTCAGAATAATTTCTAAATGCTTTAGCAGCTATAATGCAACGTGTCTCGTTCCTTTCACCATCTTATATCCGCTTGATTCAGAACATGATCTATGTATGTCAGCCCTCATTAGACTAACTATGTCACACTTAGTCCAAGCTTGCTTTCTTGTCTTATAAATTCAAGTTACTTGTACATGCGTCTAAGAGTACCATACTCTTAACTGTGATGCTTTTGTCAAAGACTTTCAGTAACAATCCTAATAAATAACCACAGGGTATATTCTCTTTTTTCAAGGAGCGATGAATCCTCTGTGGACTATTCAAACACCTTCGGACACTTTGATTTATACCCAATCATCTTAGGTCCACACCTCTTCGGAGATGTTTACTTAAGATATCAAAGTATAAGCTTCTATGATCAAGATGACATGAATACCGCAAGTCAAAGGAAACTCACACTCAAGTTTCATATGGTTCTATACATATATCAAAGGAAGCTACAATATCGATTCACTATCGACGATGCCATGAGAAGAAGACATCGTCAACAACATTAAAATGATGTGATAGATTTATGTTGCATCAATGTTAAAATAATTTTGATAAAGTTTGAGTAATTTTGACTAAATTGATAAAGATTTTTTTATATAAAGTGCTCTCTATATAATTTTTTTTATCAAATTGAATTAAATTTTTTAATATATTATACCAATTATTTCGTAGTTGATATACATTGTAGTTACTACATCATAATTACTATAATAATATTGGAATAATTGCTATAATAATATCGGAATAAAGATATGTTTATTGTAAACAATTTTTTTTGTTGACAATTTAGATTTAATTTTTGTGATGGTGATTTGGGTATTTGGAATTTGTCTCCAAAAATGTAAATAAACATATTTCAATCATCAAAGTAAAAAATTCATATAAATAAAAAATGACAATGATCCGCTATATAAAATATCTTTCTCTTCTGCTAAAGTTGCGCGAGGTGTAAACCTTGTCCCCTCACCTTCCTACGATCCTGGTCCTAAAGTTGCACAGAGGACATCAATAATCTTCACAAGGAGCGCCTCCGCCCTAGAAAAACCTCATTGAAAAAAATTTACAAATATACAGTTAGTCATGTAAATAAGAAAAATCAAGCAAAACGATAATAAGTTTGTAAATAAAAGACATTCCATAAATGCAGGGCGAATTGAAACGTCGGAAGTAATTGAGGGGTTAAAAGGAATTTCGCCCTCGCAGAGAGATAGATGACCTTTCCGCGTCCGAAACCTCGAGGTTGCACTAATCGGCCGTGATGGAGGATCCACCGCCGTCGGCCGCCTCGTCGGAGCCGGCACCAGTTGCAGCAGCATCTGCTCCTAGTGAAGCTTCGCATTCCAACCTGTCGTCTTCTCCAAATCCTGCACAGCCACCACCCTCTACGGCCCCTCCTCCATCGATCGCCGCCTCTTCCACCCCCCAAAACCCTCCCCAGCCTCAATCTCAGTCGATTCCTCCGTCCCAACCACACCCGATTCCTCCGTCCCAACCACACCAGCCGATTCAGCAGCATCCGAGGCCGCCTGTCCTCCGGAATCGCCCCCAAACCTCTTTCCCTCACTTCGACCACCAGCTCCCTTCTTCTGCTACTCCGTCCACTTCCTCCTCCACCTCCTCCTCCGCTCCATCTGTTTCTGCTTCGCCATCAGTGCCAACAGCTTCATCACAAAGGGCCGGACTCGCCATTGGGGTCCCAGCTCATAGCCCTCAGATAAGGGCCCAGGAGTCTTCCGCAGCATCCTATCCCACGTTCGGTGCCTCTTCCTCCTTCACTCAGCCGTTCAGTGCGTTGCCACGCATGCCCGAGCAGTCCCCAAATGCCAATGCCCAGGTATACTTTCCATTTTGTCTTCCACTTTATTCTAGGAGTTTGCCTTCCATTTTATCATGCAATGACATTCAGCTATCAGTTTCGACAAGTTGTGTGCCTTTGGACGTATTGATGGTTACTGAGAAGATTTTGTCCTTCTGATCTAAATTAGCTTCTTTTATGTACAAGAAAATAGTGTATCTATTTTTGTCTGGATACTGATTTTCACCCCAATTACCTTTTCAGGTTAGGCAACCAATTCAAGGGATTCAGAATATTGGAATGATTGGCTCTCTTAGTACTAGTTCTCAGATTCGACCAATTGGAGCTACTGGCCCTCCACAGCAGAGATTTGTTCAACCAACATCTAGAGGGCCAGCCTTTTCAGTTAATCAAGTAGGTGGAGAATTTACTTAGTCGAACAAATGAATCCATTGGGCATCCCTTTCTCAATAACCTTTTTGTACCATTTGTTCTTAATCAAGGGATTCCTTTGTTTGAGTTGGAATGTTTTGTTGGGTTGTTGTTGTCGTCATCACATTGTCAGCATTTCTTTTGTGATTTGTCAGTGAGTGAGACACAATTGATTACAAACCTCATGCGCCAAGTGCCTAGCACCTATGCGGGTTCCTATGTTGGGTCTGTTCGCCAAGGACAACCCTTTGCTTCTTAGGTACTTAACTTCTCCTAGGCAGATTTTGTGGCTTAAGCAATGGTTTAGATTGAACTCCATCTGCGCAGGGGAGTGAAAAATGTTTGTCCAAATCACCATATTGCTTGTGATAATTTACAACGAAGAAATATGTGATATCAGATGTTGGATAATTATCATATGCCGTGATCTGGATAAGTTTTCATATGTTTGACTATCATTTGATTCCATCTTATGTAAAATTTTCTCGTTAGTTGTAAGTATTTTACTTTACTATATGCTCTTGTCAACCTGCTCTCTTTTCCTAAGATTTTACTCTGGTACAGAAATTCCAAAGTTCTACTTTGATGAGGGGTCCTTCTGTCATTTCCTCAAGTTCCATGCCCTCGCTAACTCAACAGCCATTATCCTCACAAGGAAAGCAAATGCCTGCTACCTTGGCACCTTCATCATCTTTCAGACCCCAGATGAAACAACAAACAATTCAGCAGAGACCAAACCTGCCTAACTCTATAACGTCTCAGCAAATGGTAGCACCGCAGCAGCAGCAACAACAACAGCTTCAACAACACAAACAGCATCAACAAATGCCACAGCAAATGCAACAGTCACATCAGCAGCCACAACAATTCCACCAACATCATGCTTCATCACGCCAACCACAAGAGCACTATAGTCAGCAAAACCTACAGTTGAGGAATCAACAGCAACTGCAACCAGCTGCAAGGCCGCTTAGACCAGCCTCTAGTAAGGCAAATCTGCCAACATTGGTGCAAACTAATCCTGTGCAGTCAGCAGCTATCAATGCAGCTATCGATACAGATGCTGCAGAATCTGGAAATCAAATTCTCAGCAAGAGAAGCATCCGTGAGTTGGTCAACCAGGTATTCTGGCAACATTTAGGTCAATGGTTTTTACTATTGGGGATTTCCCTCCTTTTCCTTCATCCCTCATAATGAGTACCTTCTTTTGCATCAGTTGTATTCTGGATTGTAGTATTTATTGACAGGGGCCTCCTTAGTAGAATCATGGGGAACTCTTATCTGCTGCAAAAGCCTTTAGTTTGCGATAGCTATGACTTATTAGCATGATTCACATCTACTTACTTTGTAATAACCTTTCTGCAGATTGATCCTTCAGAAAAGTTGGATTCTGAAGTTGAAGACATTCTTGTTGACATTGGTGAAGATTTCATAGAGTCTGTGAGTTACTAGTTTGACCTTGAGACTAATTTTTTTAGTTATGTAAATATGGCTATAAAAATAAAAAAATATCATTCTACTTTTCTTTCTTAGCAATATACTCTATACTTCAACTTGTATACCCAAATGCTATATTTTGATCTGGTTACCTATGAGAATACAGAATCGACCTTTGTGGATTGTTTATTAAGGTTCATACACAATACTTCTCTTGCCATCTCATTTTTTGTTGGAACATACAAAAGATGAGGTATGACATGTGAATATTTGAAAATATGCCAGGTTGATTTCTTTTGATGTTTGTTTGTATTATTTACATGAGATCAATCTGAACTGAATGTTGAAATTCTATTCCTTGATTCTAGTATGATAGGACCATTTTTTGTCCCTTCAATGGCTCATCAAATGCTAGCTGTTCTGCAAAATCATTATCAAAGTGTATACACCACCTTGATGAAATAAGATGCTCTATAAGTACCTGAGAACATTTGGTTTAAGGAAAAAAATGCAAATTTTGTGGGTCATGATTGATGACTCAAAAAGGCATCCACACTAAGCAGTAAGCACAACATTAAATCTTGCCAGTTTAGACCTACATCAGAATTTGGGCCACCAAAAAAATACCTCTTTACTTGCATCTGCACAGAAAGAATGATGGAACCTCGTGTACTAGCCAACTGGTAAGCATGATCACACAAACTTGATGTGTTTATTCTATCCTTTTTTATGCGAACACATCCATCAGAATGGGTGTATGTTGTTTAGCAAGCTGGCTTACTACTTCAGAGATTAGTCAATACCCAAATACCCAATGCTTATCACTGGTCATTGCAGATTTGTGCATGAATTAAATTGTGAATAAATCATATAAACATCAATCTTTCTGAACTGTCTTCCTTTCTTCATTATATATATATATATATTTTGGTTTGTGATTTGGTTTCTTAAGCAGATAACCACCTTTGCTTGCTCTTTGGCTAAACATCGAAAATCTTCTACATTGGAAGCAAAAGACATACTCCTCCATGTAGGTGAGCAACCTAGGGAATTTATGTAGCTTGTTTCTTTGAATTCCACTAGTCTCCTTTCAAATTCACATTTTCTTGTGTAGAAAGAAATTGGAACATTACACTGCCGGGTTTTGGTGGAGATGAGGTCAAGTGTTATAAAAAACAGGTATGCCAATAACATATTTATGAGATTAAGGGTGATGTTCCAATATTTGTGTCATCTTGTTGTTTAAATTAAACGCAATGTATAGCCATGAAAAGAATATCATCTTGGATATGACTATTTGCTGGTTCACATATCTCAAATATGTTAAATTTGCAAAATCTTGCTTAGTGAGATTGAAAAACTAATCAGACATTTTGTCTTTGAAATTGCAATATGAATCTCTGAATGAATACCGAGTTTGATATGCTCATTCCATCATGCTCAACTATTCAAATGTCATGATGTTATATTCCCAAAAACATGGTTAGGAGATTGAAATAACTAACATTTTGTCATATTATTTTCAAGTAAGGAATATGGTTGCCTGAATGTACTTATACTTTCTTGGGCGTGTCCTCTTAGTTTGTTTTCACAAATGTTATGTTATATTCAAAGACTTGCTTAGGGATGCGAGATAAATCCATTAACATCTATCCCACGCTCCAATCTGTTAGTCTTTCTTTTACTTCTTTGCAACAATCCATTTCTAGATACTTGACTGCCCTTTATGAGAGAAATAGATGTGAGAGAAGACAATGACTATTTCGACATACTTGATTGCCTACTGAGAAATTAATGCGAGAGAAGGCAATGACTATTTGATACAACAATACATTGAACCCTCAAATCACATAAAAATTTGGACAATGTAGCACGAAAACGCTCAAATACCAAATTGATAAAGAAAGTCGTCACTCTAATACCACATGGTGTAGAACAAGTAGCTATGATACCAAATTGATGCAACACAAGAATGTTCTAATACCAAATTAAACTCTTAATTCTCACAAAAAATTAGGACGAAATTAATCAACCAAAGGATAACTATCTCAACACAGAGAAAAGAACCTTTCTTACAAAGAGATTAATCGATGTGAAATTTTATTAACTAAAAACTGAATAATACACGTACAATACTTTTGTAGATTTAATATCAACTAAATTAAGAAAGAAATATCATTAGTTGGGAGCACAATAATCTTAATAAACTCTTACCACAACAAATGATACACATTACATTACTACCAAATGTAAACATATTCCTACCAAATTAAAAAATACTGAATCTTCAACACCTAAAACAAGACAATACCTAAACCAATTCAAAATTCAAATAGATCCATTTTCTTGTTTGCATTACTATGGTGTTGGAAAAAGGCATGGAGTATTGTGATAATAAAAAGAACTTTGTTTAATCAATCTAACAAGTCATTCATTGGTTGACAAAACAGTGTCTACTTCAAGAGTTCCTTTCGCCAGGGTCTCAGGTTGATATGTGAATTTCTAGGATGATTAGAGCATTGAGGTAGTGTATATGTGGAGGAAAAAGAGCCAAACTGGAGATGGAGGGATGAGGATTAGTTATCTACTTGGATGAAAATAAAGAAATAAAGGAACTAAGGTGGGTCCCTTAGCCTATCTTTTACTCCAAAAATGATCTGTCTGATGGATTACATGGAGAGACAGAGGGACACAGTAAATGGACAGTATCACTTTTGTTTATCAGTAGTTGTTGATCACCATTACCGCCCAACATCAGACCACTGCAAGATCATCACCAGTTGCTACCAATCATTGACAGACCATTGTTAACCAGTGGAGGATTTGATATTGCTGTTGGCCATCATTAAAACAAGGCCAGTCCATGATGGTTGCAGGATCTGGTTGGCCAACAACTGTCCACCATTGTTGGACTGTTGTTTGCCATCCCCAAACCATGGATGGATCACCACTGGACCAACACCACCCTATGGACAAACCATGGCAGGTAGTTGGACTTTTGTCAGATCATGGTCAGATGTCAACCACCACTATCTCCTTTCCAAAGGGAGTGGGGACGAGGTTGAATAAAAAGGTTGGAGATGAAAATTTTAATTTCCTCTCCTCCCTTTCACGTAGACAACTATTGGTCACAGCTCTACCTTCTTCTCTCCTCCCCCCACCCACTAGGACATATAGACTGATGGCCCTTATCTATGGTTAGGATAGCACATTAAAGTCTTCCTGGAACATTAGCCTTTCTATTCCTTTTTTATGTTACACTTTATTGTTTATCTTTTACACTTAAGAAGCTTATCCCAAATATTTGATTTTGATTTCAGATGACTAATGATATTCACAAGGAGAGACTTTCTGTGGTATGCATTCTTTCTATGCATATTTTTTTGTTAAACCTTATATTCACCTAAATATTATTACATTGTTACACTCAATGATTCTTAAAGTTCCTAGATAATTTGAGGTCTTTTTTCCCCATATCTAGATATTATTTATTCTCCACATAGTACAATATAGAACAGAAAGGTACAAATTTCTTACAAGAAACACCAATTACATGTGATGCCTTTAATACCAATTCATCAATACTACATCAAATAGTGCGTCATCATGTTACTTATGGAAGTATGTTCCATTTCTTACAAATTTTTGTTTTGCTATCGAAGTATATTGCTCATCTTTCTTGATAGTCTTCATGATTTTGAGTGAGTAAAAAATTATAGGTTGCAAGCAAGCCACACTTGACTACCACGATTCAATTAATATCAGCTAATCTTTCCATGTGGCTAATTGGATTATTTGGTCAACAATGGTTTTAATTAAAGAGGATAAAATGACCAGAAAATAGAATGAAAATGGAAAATTTTTCATATTCTTCTCCTGTCATTATTCCTTTACGATCCTCCATCTCTATTCTAATTTTGAATTTGACACAACTACAATAGCACATACTTAGATGGTTGTTTCCTTATTGAAATAATTTCAAATCTTAGCTTGCTTAAGTTGTCTTTTCATCACAATGCAAATGAAAAAGGGGATAAATCCATTTCCTCTGTTGATGATCCTAATGGGATTGCATGTCTTTGCTAGTGTTCTTAAAAAGAACATCCAAAAGATTAATATTGTAAAGTATTATTGATGGTTGGATGAATATAATGTGGGCAAAGATCTCTTTCGTTAACCATACATGAACGAATCTCTAGAATTCATAAAATAAAAACAACAATAATTTTTAAAAATTTGTTAAAAAATTATAAATTTCGAACATTGGATTTTGTTTACATAAGTATATTCTTCTCCTGCAAGAAGAATTCAACTCTTGACGAATTATTGCCATCTTTTTCTGATAGCCCTTTCCAACAAATGAGCAAAAGTTGCATTTCTTTTGTCCTTCATGAATCAAGCATTAGCTTAATAATCTTCTTCTTTTTATGCCTTCCTTTCCAATGAATAAGAAAATGCTATGAGTTATTACAAGATGGAAACTTAATTTCCATATCAATTATATTCAATGTCTAGAAATGATTATGTTCATGATAAGATTGCTAGTAAGATAAAATAATTTAAAAAATATCTACATTGCAACCACATAACCATATAAAGCATATGTGATATAGATATACACTTAAAAGATAAAAAATCTTATTTGGTTCATTTGAACAAATTCAAAATGAAGCAATTTGATATCCTATTTGATACCTTATAATTTTATAAAACAAAAGTGCTAACTCAAACACTTGTTTTATAAATAATATGCACTCTCTCTATATGAGCTATTTTAAGCATTGATTAATTTGGATTGATATATTTTAGGTGTTTTAATTGAAGAATTGACATTATTTTAATATGAAAGGTTGAACTTGAAGGTTGATAAATTTATGTTATTATATGCATACTAGTTGTATATATATATATATATAAAATATTATTTCACTATTTAATTGGATATGCCTCTGCATACCACATATGTACTATGGAGAATGCTAACTCCATATTATTTGTGGATGCTTTTTGAAACCGTCACAATAAACAAAGATTTCAAGGTTGTAAATTGTCACATCTTGGGATATAATTTCCACTTAACAGGAGATACCCCACTTGGTGAGAATGTGATTATAAGAAATTAAGAGTCATACAAACAATTACAAACTCATAACTCAAGACAACCAAAAAGTTTAAAAAACTATATATATATATTTATATATACATATTCAAGGATTGAAATTTCAAGCCGTATCGCGTGATACGGGTGAAATTTTTCGTTCTGCCGACGGAGCGGCACTGGCACTGCGTTTCTGGCCGGGAGACACCGCCGGAGGCATCACCCGGGCTCGGCGACGCCTCC
>JBBMKF010463213.1:0-11177 GCA_037834155.1 Curcuma caesia | reverse complement strand
TGACAGTTCTTGAGTACTGTCTCGAGTGGGATCGTTTAATATAATTAATCATCCTCCAATTATTGGTATGGATGAAACGAGAAGCATGGATTTGATGTTTCAACATCAGGCATTAAGTATAGCTAGCTGATTGAATGGCACACACACAGATTTGTGCCAAATAATTAAGAGGGTAGATGAAAAATCGTGGCGAGAGTTTTAATCACTCAACAGCGATTTGTTAGTGCGACTCCTCCACAATTCAGTTTTTCAGCTAAAATAAGAAAAAAAATTTTGATTTTTATTTGATTTATAGGATTATTAAAGTGGTCAAATTAAATCCTTTATCATTATCATCATCATCAACTTATTATCTTCTATTTTAAAATTTTGGACTTAAGGCCGGGAAATGGAATGGTTGGGATGGACTAAGATATTTATTTTAATGGGCTCGACGTACAATTAGTAGTCGACTTGTGTGGTACGATGAGTCAACGACAAAATCAAACACTTCACTGTGTTCGATCGCCTAATTTGAAATTCCTCGTACAAACACCAACAAGAAAATAGTTAAAGGTGTGTGTGTTATTTATTTGTATTGAGACTATGAAACAATCAATGCTCAGCAAACAATCCACTATTCTCGTCTATTCATAGAGGTAGTGAGACAAACCTCTTGTCATTCTTACATGAATGTAAAAGATTACTTCTTTCGATATAGTCGAGTTGGTACTCGAGTGATAGATTATCATATGAAAGTAAGAATCTAACATCGAAACGAAGAGAAGTCATCATTGTCTTTAGGGTTTTTTTTTAAAAAAAAAATATTCAATAATCAAAAAGTCTATCAAAAATAACTAAACAGGCGTATAAATAGTCCTAAATAAAACTTAACTTGTAAAAGTCAAAAATACCCTTAAATTATAAAAAATAAAAAAATTACTATAAATAGTAAAAAATATATATTGAGAGTCTCCAACAGAGTACCAAACGATGTCTGATAGATCCGAAAGTGGTCAGTTACTAGTAAGCTCATAATAAATATAAATCTCTAAAAAGCTTCGATTAAAAACCAACCGCGTCTCATTTTAATATCTGAGTCAAAAGTTATGATCCGTTGAACTTCGACTCCTCCTACATCACCATGCATCAGGATCAAATTCCCGAAGGAACAATCTCATGTGGAATAAAATCTCTCCCACCTAAAAAGATCGCTCAGTCAAACGTGATTTACTCCCTTCCAATCACTATGAAATTGATACAGAGGGGTGTTCAGGTGAGCATCTTCACCACCTGTTCCCACACGTCAATGTAAAAGATTATCAAAAAGCTTGAGTTGAAATCTTTAACTTTGTCCAATTTCCTTAGAGACTTTTGAGTGATAGATCCACATACGAATGAGTTTTAAGAACACCTGCTCAAAACTTTTTAAAAGATTTTACAAGGTTGCAACATGACTTTATTTTGTTTGCCTGTAAATAACTAGACCAAAATCTAATTGATTGATATGGACAAAATGTCCATTGACGCCAATGGCTAGTTGGTAGTCGACTTAAAAAATTGAGATTCTAATCGATTGAGCCCAAATAGAAATATTCTCTATGGACCCTCGCATCCAGTCGACCGGAAGTCAACTAAACACTTTAGTTGGTTGATGTTCACGTCTATTTGATTGAATCTTCTTGGAGATTCCAACTCCGCTTGGCTCAGAAAACCCATGTAATCTTGCACAAACTTATGGGATCGAGCTTAATTGCAGTTCATCGTGCAGTATGTTGAGGTGATGTCTAACTTTTGATCATTGCAGTTCTCTCTCGAAGTTCTTGAAGAGCTTTGAAGTGCTTTTGGTTTTGTTGGGTTGTGCGTGCTGGGAAAGATAATCTGTAGAGTTCAGATACAGGCTATTTCCTAGAAAGTTATGGGCCCTGGAAGTTCGTGACCTCGGGAGTTCACGGCCCCAAAAGTTTGTGGTCTCAAAAGTGTGTGGCCTTGGAAGTTTATGGTCTCGGAAGCGTGTGGCTTCGGAAGTTTGTGGCCTCGGAAGTGGGTGGCCTCAGAAGTTCATGGCCTCGGAGGCTCGTGACTTGGGTTGTTCAAGCTGTGAAAATATCCCTACTCACAAATATGTCTCTTAGACTTCGACCAATCTAACTACTTTGCTTATGTAGGAGCATCCTTGCCATAGGCAGGGGCGGAGCCAGGATTTTTACCGAGGGGGGGCCATTTTTTAACATCGCATTGTTACACTAATAAAATAAATTTTGAATTAACTAAGAAATAAGTTACATTCAACGCAATCTAAGTTGCGCTCTTCGCTTTTTCATAGACTCAAATTCATCTATGACAGAATTGACATCAAAACTGCGAGCAATATCCTTCTCAATATACATTATCAAAGAACTTGATAAGAAATCATCTTCCATTTTGTTTCGCAACCTATTCTTCACAATTTTCATTGCAGAAAATGCATGCTCTGATGTTGCAGTAGAAACTGGTAGAGTTAAAATAAGCCGAATCAATTTGTTAAGAAGAGAATAACTTTCTGATTTTCCTGTCTTCGATAAGACCTGATACAAAATTATGTGCATATTAGTTAGTAATGACTAACATTCAATAAAAAAATGTTATTTTTTATATAAAAAACATACCTGATATAATTCAGAAATAGTTAAGATATCCTTAAAGTTTATATTTTTCTAAATTTCTATTTCAAAAAGCTCTAATTGATATCCAAAGAAATCGAGATCGTTGCCGAGCAGAAACCCATCAAAATTCAATCTTTTAGCTATAAATCACAAGCCTGCAAGAGGAGCAATAAAATCAAAAGGCGCTTCCGTGTTTGAGATATCAATTGATATCAATTAATCCAATTGATATCTTTTAGCTATAAATCACAACCGCGGCACCCTCCGTGTTTCTTGATATCTCAAAAAACATACCCGTCATTGCTAAAAAAACATACACGTATGTAAACCACATCTACTCGGAGAGAAGGCAGTAGCAATTTGTAAGAGAAGTAGATGCAGCGAGAACAGTGCGCAGGAACTTCAACATTTGCAAAACATTATAAAAAGAATAAATTGCCATATTCCAGCACCTCGGTTTCCAAGAGCGAACATTTACACTCACAAAAAGTCAGGGGGCAGGGGGGCGGCCGCCCCCCCTTAGCTCGGCCGCCACTGCAAGCCACCAAACCATCAATGTGGCAAATTTTATACATATCGTAAAAATCAATCATTTAGCACGCAACCATTACTACTTTACCACCCTAAATCATGTTCCAACGGCTCAAATGTTCGATAAAAGTCAACTTATGTAACACCGACAACATCTAAAATCTTATTCCTACCAAAGCTTTACATTCTTATCAATCCTCACATACAATGCAATAGTCTATAGCACCCGCAACGTTCTTGTTTGAATCGATTTTAAGGTAGCTAGGATCATCTATGAGCTTTAGTCAAAATTCATTTATGATGTCTAAAATTAGGAATGTTGGGTATGGTCAAACACAGGAAACTTCAAAGAATCCAATGGTGATGTTTTAGAGTGGGTATGATGAGTTTAGATCTCTCAATGAATTTATATCAAAATTATTCAAGGTCATATAGATTTCAAAGATCACAAGATACAATTCTGATTTTGGAATTTAGGTTTTAGGGCATGAGTAGACTTAGGAGCCTTCAAGAAACACATTGATTCTTATTTGAGTTAATTTTGAGGTGGCTATAAGCATCCACGAGTTTTGACTAAAAAATTAAATTAATAGGAATGAAACGAGAATTATGGCTGCCATTTCAAATAGGGATGAAAAAAAGTTAGTAGGTCATAAACAGATGGAATGAATTAAGTAGTGAATTATATATCATAAAGCAGGTTGCATCTTATTAACCCTTTTCCCAAACATGTTCGATTTAATAAACGAGTCAAATTTCACAACTCGAACACAACACAATTTTTAAAGAATTGACCTGATCACGACCCATGTAGCCCATTTGATAAACTGATTGGTACAGACCAAATGGCCTTCTCATAACTCATGAGCTTAATTAATGGGTCCTAAGTGAATTGTGTTACAAATCACAATCCATATATTAACAAGTACATTATCATCAGGTAGCTTCCTTCTCTGATTCCTTTGCACAAAGAAGTTGGCTTGGTGAGCAAGCTGAGAGGATAATTAGGAGCATTTCATAAAGAGATGTGCTTATTGAAGAACTTCAGAAAAGCTTGTATAAAGGAAGCTACACTTGCAACAATTGAGGCTCAACTGCATGGTATAGTGACAAATAAAGATATAGTTTGATCTATCCATTGAAATTTCTCTCAATAATAAATATCATCTTTCACCTAAGAGATAAAATGGAAATTAAAGAGAGGCTGTCAAAAGCTTGATGAAGATGAAACCTTTAATCTTATCCAATCTCTTACATTCTTTTAAACGTTTGCTCTACTTGAGCATAGAAAAAAAAATGATTTGTAATTAGGAACTTTTAGTGTTCAAAAGATAAAACCCTCCAATAGATGTCTTTTGGTTGCCTCCAGTCAATTGAAGTGATAAAAATAGTCCTTAAAAGCCAACAAATCTATGGAGAATTAGTTGATTAGACTCTCATTCTAACAAGCAATTGGGTGATCTCTTTCACTTGGCTTACAAACTCAATTGTATGTCTATGCGAAGTTTTATATGCACCAAAGATAAAACTCACAAACACTCAATGTCTAGCTAGTGGCTCTTGTACCTTCGAGTTTTCAACTCCTGAGCCCATCGAGCTGCTCCCCAAGTTCCAGTGTGACAACCCAATATAAGCAAAATCTCAATATGAGAGTCTACTAAACTCCTCCCCAAGCTCTAGTGCACCATGCACGATCAAAGCAAAGCTCTCAAGCAGACCATCTCTCTATGATCATCACATCCACAATTAAATTTCACAAGCCCATCAATCTTTAAGCTCCTCCAATTCTAAGCATGCAATTAATCTCCATGATTGTCATGTTCACAAGCTTTTTGATTTCGGTTTGATCCAAGTGTATAACCAATTAGTTGCACTATGGATTTTCACAATCATGCACTATCCAATTACTTGCACATATCAAATGACAAAGCACAACATGATTTAACCCAACCATAAGGCATGATCTAACATAAAATACTGCTAGCCATACTAGAAAATTATCAGCAAGAGGAAGCCAGTAAGATGGAGATGTCACTGCAAATTCAAAAAGCTCCCATTTTCTCATTCTTGTGGATGCATGGTTCTTGCGACTCAGATAAGTTTTCTTCCCTTCAACCTCTTGCTCCAAGCTTTGCTCGTCTGATTCAAACCCTGAATGGATGGACTGCTCGATGGACAATCCCTAAAAACAATTTTATCTCGTGATCTCAGACCCATCAAATCCAACCCCAGCTAATCTATATCCGATGCCATTGACCTTGGACTTCTCCTCCTCATCAAAGAAGCATCGGATGACCTTTTGCGTTGATATATTCATTGTCTGCAATTCAAAACCATCCTGTTTTGGTTAGTAAGCAAGCTCTGAAACGGCAGTGGAATTGAAATTCATGGCGCCTCCATCTTATCTAGTTAGAAAGGTGTATTTTGTCTCTTATGCACCTCCCTTCTACTAGAATATGTGTTTTAAGACAAATAGAATATGAGTAAGCATATTAAAGTTTATATAGTTATCCATGGCGCGTTCGTTACTAGGTCGTTGTCGTTGCAAGGTAATGTGCAAGGGATTTTTTATTAAAGTCTACGGTTGACTTGTACAATCGCCACCTCATTCCACACCCAATGTCCTCCTATTCAACTCCACTTGAGCGAGCAGCTCACCTACGTCATCGCTTTTTGTACTCCTTCCATTCAAATGCTAGACTCTAATCCATACAACCCTTCTTGTACAGAGCAAGAAAACTAAGAAGGAAGTTAGTTACAGCAAAGGAAAACTCCTCCGGTTCCTTTGCTGGAAATGAGGGGAAGGAAAATACAGGGGGAAAATTCCATGAAAACAAAGAACAAGACAGCCTTTGAAATTTTAGAAAGAAGAGACATCATTTTGATTTTTGTCATCATGAACATGTTTGACTTACAATTTATTAAATGTTGAAAGTTCAAACAGTTGAATTAGTTTTGTTGAGATTATTTATTGTTATCATCGTAGCCTCAGCGACAGATTTTCCAAAGTTTGCATTGGACAGGAGATCATGGCGAGAAAGACAACCCCCTTGTTGTTCTTCTTGTTCTTCCTCGTTGATGTCCGTGTTATTCTCTTTACTACCCTTGGCAACGCTGACGACACCTTGACTCCTCAACAGCCTCTGCTCGACGCCGACGAAACGACTCTGCTCGCAGCTGGAAGCATGTTTGAGCTGGGCTTCTTCAGCCCCCCCGGCGGCGACTCTTCCTACCGCTATGTCGGCATCTGGTTTTACAACATCTCAGCTCCAACCTTCGTTTGGGTCGCCAACCGCCGTCGCCCTCTCACTGATCGCTCCGGACGCCTCTCTCTAACCGCCAACGGAACGCTCCTCCTCACCAGCGACAACTCGACGACGGTCTTCTGGTCCTCCAGCACCAGTTCCGCCTCCGTGACGGACCCCGTTGCCCAGCTTCTCGACAACGGTAATTTCGTCGTCAGGGGAGATTCCCCGAGCAGCTATGTGGCGTGGCAGAGCTACGCCGACCCGACGGACACGATCCTCCCGGGGATGAGATTTGGCCGGAACAAGACCAGCGGGTTCAATCTTAACCTCACATCATGGACGAGCCTCAGCGATCCGACGCCGGGAGACTACGTGCTGGGCATCAACATGGACGGCGTGCCGGAGGAGTTCTTGTGGCGGGGGACTCAACCGCGGTGGCGGTCGGGGCCTTGGAACGGGCTCCAACTCAGCGGCGTGCCGCAGATGGAACAAGTCCAATACCACTACGAGCCGGTGACCTCCCAACAGTTTGTCTACAGCTACACCGTCCGCGACAGGTACTCCTTCCCCACCAGAATCACCCTAATCCCCTCCGGCTACCTCCAGCTTCTGGTGTGGCTGGATGACAGCCAGCAGTGGAGAGCGCAGCGATACGTTCCCACGGATCCCTGCGATGAAGTGTCGGTGTGCGGCCTCAACGCGATCTGCTTCCCCAACGGGTGGCCGATGTGCAAGTGCCTGACGGGTTTCGAGCCCAAGAATTCCACCAACTGGGACCTCATCAGGGACTGGTCCGACGGCTGCGTGAGGAACACGGAATTGGACTGCCGTAACAGGACCGATGGGTTCGTAGTTCAGAACAGCGTGAAGCTCCCGGACACGTCGAGCGCGGTGATGGACACGAGTTTGACTTTGGAAGAGTGCGGAAATTTGTGCCGGAACGACTGCAGCTGCACGGCCTACGCCAGCACCAACGTCACCGGGAGCGGGTGCATTCGCTGGACCTCCGACCTCACAGATATTAAATTCTTCTTCGGCGGGGACGCGGGGCAGGATCTCTACGTCAGGCTCGCTGCTGCTGATCTAATTGCAGGTAATTTAATTAATTAACTAATTAATTATTGGCGATTAATTATAGTTTGTAATTAATGTCGACGCTGTTTTCATTGTGTAGCGTACGCGGCATTAAGGACTTCTAATCGGAGGCGGGCGGCGGTGATCGCAGCCGTTACTTTGGCGGCATCGTTTCTACTGTCTTGTGCTGCTTTCTGCATTTGGAGATGGAAGACTAAAAGTACCATCCATTGGCGCTTAATTAATCCGTGATTTGGCTTTGTATCTGTTAGGGTCATTCTGTCAGTTTCTTTGCAGAGAGCTTCGTTGATGACGAAACTGAAGAAAAAGACTTGAACCTGCCCTTATTTGATTTAGGTACAGTTGTGAATGCCACCGGCAACTTCTCCGCCGGCAACAAGCTCGGAGAGGGTGGATTTGGTCCGGTTTATAAGGTGTGTCTCTATAAGTTAGATGGTTCTCAAGACCAAAGTCTTTTTACAGCTTCAAGTAAAATTAAAGGTAATTTGATCCTTACCCTTCTTATGCCAATTAATTACAGGGAAGATTGTCCGAGGGACAGGAGATAGCTGTTAAGAGACTGTCCAAAACATCAACGCAGGGTATGAACGAGTTCAAGAATGAGGTGCAGTTGATTGCCAAGCTGCAACATCGAAATCTCGTCCAACTTCTTGGTTGCTGCATTGAAGCAGGAGAAAGGATGTTGATCTATGAGTACTTGTCCAATGGAAGCTTAGATAAGTTTCTATTTGGTAAGTGATATACTTGAAGCTTATAAGATTACATTATTCTCAATGTCAACTGCTTGATTGAAATTGTTTAAAAAGACATTGATGTTTTCAGATAAGGCCAAGGGTGGACTTTTGGACTGGAAATTGCGTTTTAATATTATTGTTGGGATTGCACAAAGTCTTCTATATCTTCACCATGATTCTCGATTTAGAATCATTCATAGAGATTTAAAGGCAAGTAACATTCTTCTTGACAAAAATATGAATCCAAAAATATCAGATTTTGGCATGGCAAGAATATTTGGAGGTGATGAAACTATAGGAAAAACAAACAGAGTTGTTGGAACATAGTAAGTAATTATAACTTTCATTGTTCTTTCATTGTATATGTGATTCAGCCATTTTTTATGCTTATCATCATCTTTATTTTCTATTGGAGTGGATATATGTCTCCCGAATACATCAAAAATGGAACTTTCTCAATCAAATCTGATATTTTTAGTTTTGGAGTATTGATACTTGAAATTATAAGCGGCAAAAGGAGCACTGAGGTTTTTCCTTTTGCACAACACCTAAATCTTCTTGATTATGTAAGTATTCAAAATGTAAAGGTTATTTACTCTTCAAGGTTCATTTAGTAATGATATCATAACTTGTTATAGATATGGAGTCTATGGAGAGAGGATAAAGCTCTGGAATGTATTGATGAATCAATTGGTTCATTGTGTTCGACAGAAGAAGTCATGAGATGCATAAATATTGGTCTCTTATGTGTTCAAGAGAGACCTGAAGACAGACCAACTATCGCATCGATACTGCAAATGTTAGGCAGTGATAGCACATTACTACCAAACCCCCAAAGGCCAGGCTTTGTTAACACAAGAGCTATATCAGAAACTAATTCGTCAAGCAGAAAGAAGTGCATATGTACAAGCCAAGCATCAATCACAATCTTAGAAGCTCGATAGTAAATGATCAAAACAAAATACAAGAAATGTCATACCAAATATAATTATTATGTTGGAATTCTGTAAAGCAAACATCTTGAACAACTGCTGAGTTTTTGCCACTAGTTTGCACTTGTGAGCTTGAATGTGGAGGCTCAAGTTGAGTAGATTCTTGGAAGCTAGGCTATGAAGACAACAATAACAGTTAGATTAACAAGCATGGACACATTATGTAGATAATAAAAAAAAACAGAGCAGATTTTGTCAATTACTATTGTCTTGAACACTTTGTGCATGTTTTTTTTTTCTCCTATGATGTCTCTGAAGAACATTTGTTTAATGTCTGAATTGCTAAGTGATTAGGGTTTTTTTTTCCTTGCATTTCAACTCCAATTCTGCACATCACATAGGGCATTTTGTTTGTACTTGGTTTTGGGGACAAGATAACAGAGTTTTCATCCATTGAACAATTATCCTGATCTTTAGAATTTAATAAGATGAGCTGGTAGGATATACAACTGCTTGAGGAATTTTATTTCCCAATTCTTAGCCGATTTATATATCTGAAGCTGAATCTCCATGAGGCTACTTTTATAGTTCATCCGATTAAACAACTACTTTTTAACCACTTCTGTCATGACCCGGAGATGTCATTCCCGCACCTCGGGAGGTACTTCACTCGGTGACGATATAATAAAGGGACCAATAAAATACAAGAAACATAATAGAAGAACCATCCATAATTTATTTGATAAAACAACTGAGAATAAGTTCATACAACCATTATTAAGCCTAGGGACAACCACTTGTACCTATAAAGGAAAGAAAACGACATAAACCATCAAATTAAAGTAAATCAAATTGAAACGCAGCACGTCAAGGTCTCTGAGCAACTCTAAAGCAAACTGAACCAAGATAGTATTAAATCTGTATCTGTAAATCTGGAAGCCAAAGAATATAGATAGCTAGTCAAAGGCTAAATGGGTAATCATAAAAAATGTGCATGAATTTAATCTTAATTAAGAAGCCAAAAGATTAGAGTAGATCATAATTTCATATTGTCACTTTAAGTTCTTGTATAGTTCTCCATTGGTACATAATATATATATATATATATATATATATATCATTCTCTTCATTTATTATTATCTGAAATCAGGTAATATTACTATTATCTATCATCACAAGTATTATCAATCCTTATTATTTATGCAAGTTATATCATCACTATTATAATCTCAATATTGTCAAATGTTATAAGAAGTATCAACATTTATATAATTAATTAAAAAGTGCACAACATGAGTCAATATCATCAGAGTATAATCATATCTCATATATCTATAGGCTATCAGCCTCCTCAGAATATATCGTCACATACGTTATCTAACGTACGAGCTAACAACTCTCACCGATGGAAGATAGGATAAACACTGACCTCGGCCTCTACTCTACCACAATAATATGTGGGTGGCCAGTGCTCTGGACCGAGGGCTACATCATACCACCACTACTCAAGTGTACGGTCCAGTACTCTGGTATAAAACTAGGTTCATAGTTAACACCTTTTAATATTTATCATTTTGCATCACAATTAATTCACTTTATATCTTTTCTCATTTTTTTATCATTATTACATTCTTAATTTGTATCTTCTCAACTTGGTCTAACCGACCAACTCAATTCAGATTCCATCTTATTCATTCATTTATGTATCACCATAAGCTTTACATGTAAAAGCTAAGTATCAACAAGTAAAGGCTATGTATCAATAGAATGAAATATCAACAACAAAAAATATAATAGATCAAGCAATGTAATGACATGTATCAACAGGCAGAGTAAGTTAGAGTATCTATTTAAATTTTGAAAACACCCTTTCCCATTGTAATTCCCCCAGATGAATCCATGTGTGAATAGGAAAATAAATCAATTAATTACCCTTTAATGATTTAATTACTTTAACCCTATTTCAGTATTTTAAAGATCTTTTTAATTCCCCTTTTTCAAACCATTATAACA
>JBBMKF010463195.1:0-11178 GCA_037834155.1 Curcuma caesia | reverse complement strand
CAAACCTGTAAACTGAGGCATAGTAAATCAGAGAGCCTCTTTAAGGTTATCCTCGAATAGTACTTGGACACAACCAATATATTCTGAAAACAAAACAAAGTTGAATTCTTAACACCAAAAGAATGTTGAAAATGCAACAGAAAAATATAGTTGATTTTAGAGGAAGTAGGTACATGTTCAATGATCCTCAGCTTTAGATCATCGGCTGCCTTTGGAACCAAAGATCCACCAAGAAGATTCTTCTCAATTTCAAACTCATTTTTGTACATCTCCCAAAGATTAGCCCAATGAATAACCTCCATAGTCACTAGTTGCTTCAACAAAAAGCTAGCATGGTGGACAGCAAAAGAAATAAGCATATGACATTAGAAGCCAACAACAGATAAATATCCAAATATGTCCCTACTGGAAGTTAGGAAGTTCAGAAAGATTTTTATCTTCTAGTGTAGAGTTGAGAAGACTTGATTGCAGAGGATCATGTGGCGATAACACCAAGTACCAACAAATTTTTCTTAGCACCTGTAAGCAGATAGATTATCCATAAGAATAAACCTAATGCAGTGTCCAAGGAAAACCAAAAACAAAATTTACCGGAATCCATTTTGCTGGGTCCTGTTTTACAGATGGAATGTCATATATTGCCTTGTAACTCTGGCAAATCTCTAAATAATCATTGTTATGAGAATGGTAGCTGCACCAGAATCAGGTTAAAATCAAATCGTTAGTTATTCATTATGTATGATGTAAACACAAAATGACAACTAATGCAATATACAAGCAAATTTGAGGGAGGACCCACTAGCTTCCATAGAAGCAATGTAAAATACACTTCAGGAAGCATACTTAGGGCAGAAAGGAGAATTCCAATATATATGCAAGAAAAATATACTATTCTCCCTAGTACTGAAGGCCAGAGAAAATTTAGAGGAATCTCCTTAATAGGCATACAGAAGGAGAATTCCCTAGAAAACTTTAAAATACACTTCAGGAAGCGTAATTAGGGCAGAAAGGACAATTCCAATATAAGTGAAGAAAAATATCCTATTTTCCCTAGTCATGGAGGACAGAGAAAATTTAGAGGAAAATCCTTGATAGGCATACAGAAACCAATTCTCTAGCTGACCCCAAGTAGTTGCTGGCTGGCAATTTTTGTACAAAACAATTCAATGAAACTACATGTCCAAGTATGGCATTAAGCTTGATGCAGAATATCAATTAAGATATTTGTGAATAATTTTAAATTGTAAAAAAAAGCTAAGTTGCAGAGAATTTCTTATAGCTGATAAAAATTTTCCTCTAAGGGTACCCCAGGTTTGGTTTCTCCATAACAAGTGTTGCAGTTCCAAAAAATGGAACAATACACAAACACACAGATATGATTTTCACCTAATAAATGCACAGTTGGACACCTTTAGTTGATGTGTGATTAACTTACAGGTGCCAGACTAAAACAAATTGAATGATACTAAATATTGTAATTCTTCTCAAAAAGTTAAGCACCTTGAATGATCTTTTTATAGATTAAAACCAAATGAGCATGTCTTAGAAGATCTCAAAACTCAATCTGGCATATTTGTTCACATCAGTTAAGTTAGTCGAATATTCACATATGTGAGAATACCATAGCATTCTGTTAAGTTTGAAACAAGATCTAGAGCATAGCAAAATAGTTTCCAATGCTAGGTCAGCGTAAAAAGCTTAAGTAACAAGCTATTAGAAATGCTTTGATGAATTGAAAAACATGGTTCGTTGCAATGGATGAAATAGAACAAAGCTATTGTATCAACTAATTCTAAAGGCAAGTGGAATTACTGAATCATAAGTTCATAGTAGATGCGCTTCAGCTCCAATAGGGAAGGTATATCTGCAGGTGCCTCTTCAACAACACTGTCCCCTTCCTTTGGTTTCTTTTTTTCCTTTGATGCATCTGCATCAAACACTCGAGGACTGATTTTTCTTGACAAAATTTGTGCACGCATATAATCTTGACGATCTAAGCACAGCCGAACCTGGAATTGTTTTTTTAATGCGCTATAAGCGAGAAAGTTTATGCCAGTAAATGGTATTTGGTTATTAACATGAATGCACTATTATAATACCATACTTGTTCAAGAATGAAAGCAATTTTCTCAGTTTTGGCCATTGCTCCAAAAGTCTCCACCTATGAAAACCACCATGAAAATAAAATTAACCAATTCTGCAAGAAATAATTTACTTGAATAAGAAGAAAAGGTAATGTGAAGCAACAAATTATGGTTTGAGTTATGACTTAGGACTTCATATCATGCCTCAACTTACAGCAATTTCTTGCATCAAATCAGCTGCCTCGGCAATAAGGCCTTGCTCTTCTTTAATCTTTGCAAGTCTTTTAATTAACCGTGCTCTTTCTATCTCAACATATATCTATGAGTTAATGAAATAGTTTCTCAGTACCAGTGAAGAGCATTGCAAGTCGACCAAATAAGCATAGTAGCATAGTTCATCAAGAATTGAATAATCTACCTTCCCAGCTGAGACATTGCTCAAAGTTTGGATTAACTCAATGCGAGTATCAATATCAGGTGTTTCGTCAATGCATTGCATAGCTTTTTGCACCATGGCAGTTACCGCCTATATCAAAATAAAAAAGTAAAAATGAATGTCTGACAAGTTGGTTACAATTGTACAACAATTAGTAGCTATTTCCATTCAAGAATTCAACAACAACAACAACCAATCTTTTATCCCACTAAGTGGGGTCGGCTAATTTTCATTACAAGAATGGATATAAAATATTCATTTACAAAAGACGCGCTCATAATTGGTTTCAACAAATTGATAATAAAAAATAAGTTCAAAGGAAAATTTAGGTATCAATAAATACGAATGTGGACTTGAAACAAATATAATTGCCAACATGAGTAACATGTGTTATTTCCTCAACAAGGTCAGGAAAAAACATAAGGTCAACGAAAAGAAAGAACCAAAACAAAATACCAAGATGATCCATCGCATAGCTTTCACATTTTTTACATCATAATAAAAATGTTGTATGACGTTCGAAGTAAGACTTCATGCTTTGCTATTTCAGAGCAATGAAGAAAATGATAACAGTTGTTCCTATAGTCAATGTTTGTCTTCCTGTCTGCAGCTTTATTCAAGTGATCCTTGTGTAGATGATTTTATGAAACATCATGAGACCTATTGTTGATAGGAGTAAATTATGTACCAAGTTGAATTACAACAACTATATCAAGTGTCATGGCAATAGAAGATTATTAATATGTTGTGCAGCTGCACAAGTTGAGTTGGGGTTTACAAAATACACATTTGCAATTCTATTGAGCATTTTGAGAACATATGATATTTTGCTACATGCTAGATTCTCTACCACCTACAAGGCTTCTCTCTTATAGGATAGCACATGATGATTTCCTAAGAGACAATTCTAGATAGAATAAAAGATGAAATGCCACTATATTTTTCAATCTTGGTAAACAAATAAATTTGCAAAAAAAAAAAGAGAGAGGATATTCTCTAGCTATTATCATTTTATAATTAAGCATCTGGCAGCAACTAATGCATTAGCAAATAAGAAGCAGCTAGCAATGAAGGGTAGGCACATATGATATCTCAAATGTTTTATGTACTAGAATCTGAAAGCTATAGCTTGCAAGAAAAGAATTCTTCCAGCAGGTAACACAAAAATAAAAAATCCCTAACTACAGTGTCAACTGATGTGACCTTTGAATCTAAGTTGAACATTGTTTGTCACTCTCGGACATAGGTTCACGATACTTCCCAAGTATCATATGCTATAATAACATAAGTAATCTAAGAAACTGAAGAACATACCTGCTTAAGTTGCCCTCTTCTCTTCGACAGAAGAACAATCTGATCATTCAGTGTCTTCCATTGGCGTGCCCTATAGCAAAGCTCCATAATATCAATAACTGCTTTCTTTGTCCCAGCCACATCACCAGCAAGCCTCATTTGCTTCTCCACGTTCAACAAAGAGTCTATTGCGGCATCTAGGTTCTCTTCCTGCATCGAGAAAGCATTAGCATAGAATACCTGCAGAAAGCAAGGAAAATATTTGATGCCTTTTTATCTTAGAGACATCGTAAACACGAATAACTCAGTAAATTTTATATAAAAAAAAGTGTATATAAACCGAGATCCAAGGAGATACGCTAACAAGGTTAGATTTTTAACATATTTGAAGAAGAAAAAAATAAACAGATCTAGGACCGACGTCTCTTCAGTTTCTTCATGAGCAAGCAACTCTAGAAAAGATAAAATAACCAGCCGCGAGACAAGAGACCCAATTCACCATCATAGAAGAATCAAAGGGCGCTACACTGGAAAAAAAAAACTAAGTAACTAATTGCAATTGAAGCAGCCAACAATAACAATGGAGACGATTTGAAAACAACACGGAAACAAAAGATGAAAACCTCAATAAGACGGATCGGCTCTAGCGACCGAAGAGTAGCTCACCATTTTCGCGGCCATTCAGGAGTCGCCGTGCAGAGCAAAGTGAGAGAGGCAGGAAAGGAGCAGTCCGGGCCTTGCTTCTCCCCCTCGCTCGCTGCGATGTCCGCCCTCCGCCGCGCCGATCGCGTCGCAGTTGGCCTCGTGAGCTTAATCGGCCACTGTGCTACACGTAGAACCGTTGGATGAACGATGTACGGTGAAAGATGCGGATTAAGGCCCGGCAACGAAACGGAACAAAGTAAATTATAGCTAAAATGCAATTTTATAGAATTGATAATGTGAGAACTGGGGACATGTGAGAATTGGGGACATAGTTGAGTTGGTGACGATAAATCAAAATTATTGTAGTTTCTTGATTTACTTTTTGATAATGATCATGGAGCCAATTCATGTAGAGCTGCTGATCTTGAATTTGAATTTGATTCGAAGATCAAAAATATAAATAATTTTAACACGAGAATCCAATTCGAATCGTTCAAATCTTGATACGAAAGTAGAATTAAACTATAATTCAAAATGACTTATATTCAAATTTAATTTGAATTATTTAAATATATTTAAATTAAATTATATAAAAATAATCAAAATTCGATTTATAATCAACTCGTGAGCCACTCATCAACAATCGAATAAAATATTATAAATTCAAATTCAATTCAAAAAATTATCAAGCATATTCAAGTTCGACTTGAATTTAATACAAACATACTCCATTCATTTCCACTCCTAATCAGTATGCAAACATAGTTAATTGATATGGTTCAATTCATTTTAAATATTAAGGACACTCGTGAAGAACAATAAACAGTTCTTATGAGGATTCTATTTGGGATAACTAATTTCTAAATTAGGATTCATATAAACATAATAAGCATATCGGGATAGAAAAGAAAGAAAGAAATATATGCACTCAATTAGATTTCAATTGTTCCAATAAACATGATTTGATGATGATCGTTTCTGGATTCACCGATGCATATATATATATATATACAAAACTAGATCTGTTCAAAAGAGTTTGCAAATCCAGAGGTTGCTTTGCAATTTCTGCCACACAGAATCAAGGCATCTGCTGCATTTCTTTCTTTTGCTCTACATGGGGAATCAATCCTTTGACATAAAGGAATCAGTGACTTCTTGCAGGGGATCATTCCCTTTGAGATAAAAGCTTCTGCTCATTGTTGTTAAACACTGCTTCCGGCCATCCACCGGTTACGGTCGTTGCCACTGCTCGTTGTGGAAGACGCGGAGTTTTCAATCACCGATTTGCAAAGGGGACAGAGAGCATTTATCTTGAGCCATTTATCCACACAACCCTTGTGGAAGAAATGGCGGCACGGCAGTTCCCGGAGCTCCTCGTTGTCTAGATATTTAGCCAGGCATATGCAGCAAACCTACAAAATTCCACACTGTCAAGAACACTCGCGGATCCATGATCACTGTCATATGATCTTGCTTACAACTACTCTACGAGTTTTGGTAGATAGAAACTCACAGCATCTTCAGCAGACATAATTGTCTCTTTATCTGTGCCAGGAGCAAATACCCCTCCACCTTGAGTATCTGAGTTACTTCCGTCCTCTCCTCTGTTATGCCGCCGCTTAGATTTAAATTTGTATGTTGGGAGTGCGTTGATTGATTCAGGAGTGGCACCTCGATCGTGGCCCGTGTCTTCTCGAAAACCCATGACGGATATTATACATGGCAAGCAGCAACAGATGATTGCACACAAAATGAAAGGCATTGCATATCCAACGCAGCTGAATGCAAGGAAGACTATACATAACCTGTGATTTGAGAAAAGTTGATAAAGAATGTTGATTGCTAGAACATCAAGAATTAAGAAGTTTGTAGGCATACCGGAACAGATTGGGTGCGTCCTCAGGGGAGGAGCGATCACCAAATATCCACACATTTCCGACAACAAACCATGCGGCAAAAAAGCAGTCCAAGCCCATCTTGAAATGATCAAAAAGTGCATTAATCCTGAACATAGAGCAAAATTCACAATAAGGGCGTGTATTTGAAACGTAATTTGTCAAATGATAAAATGGGGAAAAGCTAAATTATCATTCAATAAGGTCCACTAGCAAGGATGTGAAGCGAGCTAACGTGTGAAATAGCATGTGGACAAGCAATAAATGCAAATGGAGGGGGAGCGACAATAACTGAGAACTTTAACAAATTTTCCCTGTAAAACTGGAACTTCTTTAACACAAAAATAAAGAGGAAATGGAGAGGAAGAGAAGTGATGAGGAATAAAAATGCCAATACTGCCGTCTTACCATACAAAAATTATTTTCAAATGCTATTCAGTTTCACTTTAAACCAATGTATGAAAAGTATAGTTCAGTAGATTACCGGAAAATTGAAATCAAATGTTGATTAATCTTGTTCATCTCAATGATTAATTTATGATTTTATTTTAATTCTTTAATAATTTATTTAAGAATATTCAGAAGGATATCTAGTCTGAATATTAACTCCTTGACTTGGACCTTTGTTTGTACAGTTCGGATCTATGATCAGTTATGCTGTCTGACAAGTACAAGAGTTTCTTGCTATTAGAATTGGCATTTTTAGACCATATTCACAGTCCACACTATAATAGGGATGACAATTCCAAGATCTAATATTTGGCATTTATTGTTGCATAAGTATTAACTTCCATTATCTATTATTACTATGAACATTTTATATTTGCATCATCTTAATATCACAAAACATATTCAAAAATATTAATATGGTTAATGTATGGACAATGTAATATAAATATTAATGTGTTAAACATCTATATAGCAAGTAGTAACTCTCATATGGACTAGCAACGAAGAAAATTAGAAAAAGGGTTTTTCAAATTCAAGATCAAAATAAGTTCTCATATTATTAAAAAAAAATTGGTATAATGACGGCCTAGTTCTAATGAGCATCAAGTTAAAAATTATGTGAACGTAAATTCTACCTGTTATCAAGGTTATCCTGATCGAGATCCTATGCAGGAAGAATAATGAGAAAACTAAAAATCAGACCATAAGTAAATATCTCTAGCCCATTTCAGATCCTACTTGGGATTGAATGTGAAATCTTACAATGGGTTATAGGACCCTAAGATCAAATTGTAAGGTCAGATCACAATTTCAATAGAACTGCACACACAAGCTACTCCATTTCCTATGTTGCTGCATGTTTTGGATGATGTAGCTCTTACTATATCTATTCTATTAATTTTATCCTCTTCACTTTGACAATAGTTGATATTCCTAATAAGAATGGTTTTAGTGATTTTCCAAGTGTGTCCACTGCTATTGTGCTCTTATTCCTGTGTGTTTACTTTGACAAAAAAAAAGTTCAAAAATGGATGTCTGAGATTTATGTCTATGTTGAATATGCTAGTCATCAGAAAGGCTGTTGGCGTAAACCTCCCAATCTGTATTGTCTATTTGTTACAGTTGATCCATGGGACTAGGTCTTCTTTACTAATTCCAGTTACTACCTTCGGTTTTATTTGTTTTGTCTGATCAAACTCATAGCACATTTCGTTCTCTCACTTTGATCAAATAACTTTTATGTGCATAATCGGAGACATCATACTATGGTTGATGTTACACTACCAGTTTCAGTCGGAGCCTCTTCCACATCCATCCCGGAAAGTGAATGATCCACACACATTTTACTTGATTTATCAATTGCTCATCTGAAGAGCAAAAACTACCACTTGATGATCTGCGTTGTATGGTTCTTCGACATCTTATATCTTAGTATATACATTCTTATGATAGCAGAAGAGGCTTACCTTACCACACATATCTAGCAGCTATGCTGGAAATAACTTTATTAAATAATAACAAAACCTATAATTCGGAAGCAATTCTTGTGAGACTATGAGCGTGAACAATCCTACTTCAACACGCCATCTCATGCTTCATCATAAATATTTATGATATAGCTATAGCCAGCTTAGTAACCACTAAACAGGTATTATGTATAATACAAAAATTAATGAATTTTAACATAACAGTTAGCTAAAGAGGGATAGCACATAAGTATCTCCTACCTCCTTGGAGCTAAGCACACTGAACACATGATCGTGCCCCTACGGTTGTTTGCACTATAAACCTCGGGCTTGTTCCCCTTCTCAGTTCCTTACAGGGCAGTAGGATGGACAATGGGAGTAGAAGCTGCTAATTGCATCAGACCTTAACTTCTAGTAGAAGCTCATATTAACTTGCCCTAGGCACAATCTTTGATTTTGACTAACTGCAGGACTTTAACGTGTGTTGCTTATATCTAACTTCCTAGGCAAATTTCAGCTTGGTGGATTCCATTGACTGATATCGTTTGAAATCAATTGATTTTGAAAAGTCTTATTTGATGCAGATAAGCCACTTAAGAACTTCGATCAACTGATTTGTTATGATGGGCCAAAATTTGCAAAAGGAATTGATAAATTCAAATAATTATATTGGAGTTTGTGTAAATTACAATTAATAAAGTTTGAACTAGCTCTATGACTCACATATGATAAGTGAGAAAGTAAATATGTAAATATGGCACAGTACATGAAGTTAAAGCATTGGCTTTAGCGCTGAAAAAACCAGAAAAAAATGGAAATATAAATAAACAATTTCGAAGAACATATATGTTCATAGAACAGTACCTTGGATTAGAAATTATCATGTTTTGTCCAACTTGTGCGTCAGATGCAATTGAATGGTTGCTTTCACGCCCTAAGTTTGCAGTAACAGAAGTAGATTCATATTCAGGAGTATTGTTGTGGATGTTTGTCTGGTTTGAATGAGATGACTCTTGATTAGAACCTTGATTGTTGCGATGAATGTAGCGCCAATATAGGTGAGGAAGAGTAGCGACACAGCCTACTGTATAACCAATGATCCATTCAAATAATGGAGCATGTGGATGTTCATTTCTAGACATGCAGAGTACGAAAATAGCTGCTACAATCTGGCTGATGTTGACAGCAAGTTCAACAGAAATCCACAAACCAGAATTTAAAGGGTTCCTGTTCCTTCGAACATAATTATCTGCTCTTCTATTTACAGAACCATTTTCAGAGTTAGCATTGTCAGGTAACATTGAAGATGTTCGAGAGACAAGAGGAGATGTGCTGATTGAGGATCTGTTGATCTGATTCACCTCTGCCGACAAATTCTCCACATTATTAACTTGTGGTATATCAACCAAGTGTTCGTGGCCAGTTGTGTTACTTCCTCTATCCATCAGGAGAGGATGCCTGTCAGTTTCACCTTCACAATGTATTTCCGCAATGGGAACGACCATCAACATCCACAGACACTGATGAAAGTGAAACTAACATGTGAAAGTAACAGGTCACTTCCACACTATTTCATGCAAGTAAGGCAAATTATCCTTGCACGATACAACTAATAGCCCTTTGCAGTTAATAGAGAGTCCACAGCCCAGATTTAATTTCCATAGGAACCAGAGGCTGGACAAACTCAATGAAGTATGATTTTAGTACTCTTCTTCTGTTGCGATAGCAATTATATGATAAGAACCGCTGCTGCAAAAGTGTATACATGTAGTGAAATTAATAGATCAATCCGTTGATTGAAACATGGCAGAACTGGACTTCAAGGGAAACGTATAACTGACAATAGTACTTGTACATGCAAAAAAAAACAAGATCCATTTTTCCCATGAAAACGCAAAGTTGACAGCTTAAATCTAACAGTTCTTTTTACTGCCCTAAAAGATAAATTTGACATGCACATTGAAATGCAAAACCAGAGTGCATAAGCACTTAGCAGAAAAGGCAGCCTAACAGCGTAATTCCTACAGAAAAAACGGCACAAAGAACTAAAAGAAGAAACGATCAAAGCTCAGTTTCGACGAGCTGGGTGAAGCCAATGTCTTCACTGGTTCAAACTCTAGGGAAGCCGCCGTCGAATACGATAACTTCGAATTCAAGAATATCGTATCTGCCAGGCTATCAAATATCACATGACCCGAAAAAACAAAATTTTCCCCTTTTCATAAGCACGTCGCGCAGGCAGGGAAGATCGTCAGAAACCCGTGTGTAATTCACATTCAAATCACGCTGCGGACATAAAAAACAAGCCACCCTAGAAGCAGACGTATCCAAGTACGGAAGAAAAAAACTCAGCCGGATCATGTGTTCCATAGACTTGCAAATCAGAAGGCAACCTAGCGATCAAAAGCAAGATGTAGGCATGAAAATTCGCTCACAAAGAAGGAAAGAACTCACCTTAGAAAGATCACGAAAGCTGCGGACCTTGGCTTTTACTAATGATAAAAAGTAAAAAGGGCCAATTTCCTAATGGTAAAAGCTAGAAGGCGCATCCATCACTGGCGCTGGAAGTTGGAGGCGGCACCCCGGAGTTGCCCGACCGTCGTCCGCGACGCCGCGGCCGAGGAGGCGGAGGAAGGAGGAGAGGTAGGAGGAAGAAGGGAAGGGAGGAGGACCAACTGCGACCTGCCCCTCGCGTCGCGGTCATCGAGGGCTCGGTTCGTCCCCATCAAAGGCCGTGGTGGCCACTAGCAAAGTGGGCTTCAATGCACCCTTTTGAATTGGCCTGCTGTGACCACCCTTTTCAAAATAATATAAATTTAAATTATTTTTTGAAAAATTATTCAAACTTATAAATCCTAATCCTGATTTAATGGTGTTTATGAAGAGCTAATAGATCTTCTTCAAATGGT
>JBBMKF010463184.1:0-11179 GCA_037834155.1 Curcuma caesia | reverse complement strand
CTATTCATAGCTGTAAATGTAACTTAGGCAATCTGCCACAGCTATATAATTCAAGCGCAGTAAATCCATCAACTGAGGAGAAACATATTAGAAACAGAGCTAATATAAATGCTGCATTGAAGCTTGAACTTTAATGCCAGCAAAAAGTGTGGATGCTGGGCCTCTCAGGGCCCTAACACACTTGCTACTGCATCTTGTTAAAGTTTGAAGTTGAGAAGAGAAATGGTTAAGTAAATCACTTCTACTTGCAGTAACTGCAGTTCAGCCCACATAAGACTATAAGATTACTTGGTTGATGCTCCGAACTTGTCATGGAGAGTAGTCGTAAAAGCATTAAGGTGTGTCTCCATGGCCAAGTAATGTAATGCAGAAGAATAAACAGAATCAATAGTTATCTGCTGTATTATTATTTTTGATATTCATATTCGAATCAACAAAATTAATAACTTCCACTAACTGCATCATAATGCACTGGCCGTACTTCAGCACCGTCATGGTCCTTGGACTCAGCATCGCACATTTTGCGAGAATTCAGTAAAGACTAGATGAACATTAAACAGATGTTACATTATCCAACTACCAAGCACTTGTACGCTTACATCAAATTTTTCGTGCATTAGTATGTCATCACTTTCACTTGAAGGCAATGCTAAAGAGTTAATGATGATAGCCACCTTGGGCCATATCGCCAAGGACATGAGCACAATGATTGGGGAAAAAGTGCTCTTGCGTGACTGACATGCCCATTATAATAATGAAAGATGGAATGCCAATATCTCATGTCCAGTACTTTTGGGTTTTTCTTTTACTTTCCACTCAACTTTGAATTCAGTACCTGAATCCTAACGTGCTTCACCTTGAAGTTTACTATGCAAATAATTACCAGCAGGTGCCTTTTACATTCATGAACTTTGCTTAAACATAAGAGGGAACAGTGTGCAATGTTAAATAAACATTCCTAGAATATGAATGATTTGCCCCTGATTAAGGAGAACTTAGCTATCTTCTTCATTCGTTAAGTTTGGCAACTCATCCATACTGAATTTTACCTACTTTTCTGGTTAAGAAATACTATGCAAAGCAGATACATAACTAATTCATACCACTGACAGACCTCTTCTTCTGCAAGAAGAAGAGGTCTGTCAACACTTGATCTTAGCCAAAAGGCCGAGAAAGGTATTCCATAGTCAACTGACAAACAATTGATTCATGAACTATGTTTCTACACAGTTTTCAGAACATGAATTATTATTTAATCCTGACAAAGGAGTGGATTAATCAGAAACTGATCATCTTTTTGCAATTAGATAATGCTTTCAAATCCTCTTGCATCATGAAGGAAATTTTTCTAAACAAGGGAGGTATAAAGTGGTTAGCTCCAACAAGACTCTGCCTCATTGTTTTTCAATAATCAAGCTGTGTTTTCTAGCAACCCTTCACCTATCTAACACACTGACCTTCCTAAACTTTAAACTAATCATCTAAAACCTAACCCTCACGATCCATGCTTAATTAATGCACCATAGAAGATCGAAGACATGGACAGAGAAGTATTATTCTAGCTAGAGATCATTTTTTGCATAAGAAAAGGACGATCTTCTTGTTAGGGAACCAATGGATTGCTTACCTGCACTACACAGACACTTTGGATGATTGTAGAAAGGACGTTGTTCATTTTAATTATCTTTCGGGATAACATGGAGGTAGATTAAATATTGGTTATAGCACATCATCACACCAAAATTATTCTTGTTTTGCTCCCCATCAACCCTGAAAGAAGTGAAGGCCTTATCAACAATAGATTGAGCCTAACACCGAATCATATGATTGATTGCCAATCATATTAAAGAAATGTTTGTTAACACGTTATAATTCATGATCATGATTTAAGTAAGTAATTAACTTACCTCATCGACCTCCGTAGTTTGTCGTGTTCCTTTTGACCGGGAGAGCAGGCGTGGCGACGTGGCGCAAAGTCCTTGGCGTGTCTCCTGTCCACCCGACACCTGCTGTGATCCTTTCAATCTGGGCCGTCGGATCGCGGCGGTCTTCCCGCCGAGGACGTCGGTGGCAGCACGGCCGGGTCCTTCCACACGTGCGGACGCCTCGCATCAATTCCTCGCCCGCCGACTCGCGAGCCCTCTTTCCTACCACCTTCCCTGGACCTCCTTCCTCGCCCTGCTCCCGCGCGTTTGCAGCCGCTCATCGCGAATTCGACGGTCCTCGTCGCCTCTCGCGTTGGAGTATTTGCCCCACTGGGTGCCGCTGACGTCCGCTGCCCCGGACGGGTTATTTAAGCGGACTTTGGCGGGCAGCCTTCCGCCAAGTCCTCCGTCCGTCGCTCCTCGCGTTTCGTTTACTTGAGACGATGGCGTTCATCGCCGACGACAAGTTGAGCTGCGAGATCTTCTCCATCCTGGAGAGCAAGTTCCTCTTCCCCCTCTGCTCCTCCGCCACCGCTTCTCCATGGACCCCGGTGGCTCCGCCGGGCAGCGCCGCGGTCGGAAGAGTCCGTATCCTGTCGATCGACGGTGGCGGGAACGCCTCCGATGGCCTCCTAGCCGCGGCCGCTCTCACCCGAATGGAATCCACCCTCCGCCTCCTCACCGGCGACGCCTCCGCCAGAGTCGTTGACTTCTTCGACCTCGCCGCGGGGTCCGGCGCCGGCGGTGTCCTCGTTGCGATGCTCTTCACCAGGGGCCACGATGGCCGCCCCCTCTTCTCCGCCGCCGAAGCCCTGCAGCTCCTCCTCGCCGAGAGCCGCTGCCGAAGCGGAGGGGGCTTCGGTTCCAAGAGGAGGAGCATATTCCGGGGATTATTCGGCCGATCGGGTGGTTTACTGCCGAAGATCTTTGGGGATGCGTCCCTGAGGGATACGCTGAAGCCGGTCCTGATCCCCTGTCATGACCTAGCCACAGGATCTCCCTTCGTCTTCTCGAGGGCAGACGCCGTGGAGGCGGACGCGTACGACTTCCTCATCAGGGATGTGTGCGCAGCCACCTGCGAGGATGCTGTCGAGCTGCGGTCGGTGGATGGACGCACACGGGTGTCGGCAGTGGGTGGAGGGGTGGCGGTGGCCAATCCCGCGGCGGCCGCCATTACTCACGTACTTCACAACAAGCAGGAGTTTCCCTTCGCGGTCGGAGTCGAGGACCTCATGGTGATGTCGATCGGGGCTTCCGGTGGCGCTTCCGCTACGGGAAAGGCGCAGATCGTCAGGGTCGCCGTCGAAGGTGCCGCTGATATGGTACGGAACCGCCGATAACTTTTTCAATTCCTGATCATGTAACAATCCTAATTCAGTACTTCAAAATAAATTTGCTTCTCTCTCTATTCTCATCAGGTGGATCAAGCAGTGTCAATGGCATTTGGAGAGATCAGAACAAGCAACTACGTTCGTATCCAGGTACTAAATTTCGAACATCAAAATTGGGCGATCAGATCCGGTACCAAACAAGTGACTTACATTCTCGGGCAAACTTTTTTCTCCAGTCAAATGGATTCATGTCCGGAAACAGCACGCCGAGGGCAGCCGATTCGAGTAAATTGATGGAAGAAATTGATGAGATTTTGTCGCAGAGGAACGTCGACTCGCTGCTATTCAGAGGGAAGAAGATCTCGGAGCAGACCAAGGCCGAGAAGCTGGAGTGGTTCGCCGGGGAGCTGGTGAAGGAAGAAAATTGGAGGCGGAAGACCTCGATTCCCACAGTGCTGGTGAAGCAAATGATGACGCCGAGAACGTCGTCGGCGACGACGACCACGACGGTGACGACGACCTCAAGCACAACGCCTCGATCGCACTAAATTATTTACGGTTTAATTGTATTGAAAGAAAAAAAAAAAGGGTGGACTTACTTGTCTAATGTACATAATATTTGTGCAGAAAAAACTAAACCAACGGTAAAAAAAAATATAATAATAATAATAATAATAATAATAATAATAATAATAAACTACGAAAGAAATAGTGCAGTAAATATAATGAAAAAGAAACACGCTCTTTTAAGCGTCGCCTTTAATTTTGAATTTATTAAATAACGACGTTTACCGCTTATCTAATGGATCGTCTGCCCATCTTAATTAGGAATTTATTAAATAACGACGCTTACCGCTTGCCACTTACTACCGTCGCTTTCATTAGCGTCGATGGTAATCATTAGTTGGGCAAAAATCGACAGGATATTTTTAATAATCTCTATTTTAAAAAGTTAAAAGATATTTCATTAATTTTTTTTATTAAAAATGTCAAAAATTTTATATAGAGTATTTTTATATTATTTTAAAAAAACTTATCAAAATTATTTAAAAATAATTAAAATCATCATAAAATTATTATAACACATTATCGTATAATTATTTAAAATAATTTTAATTTTTAAAAATAAGTTAAATAATATTGATCAAGAGAAAATTAAATGTTTTATCAAATTAAATTATTTTCAAATAAGGCGCTATTTTAACAACGTTTTAAAAAAGAAAAATATCTTTAAATTTATTCTCATAATTAAGGGCGTGCTAATGTTTAATTAAAACATCAGACATAAACATTGATATTTTATTATTTTAATATATATAGATATTAAATAAATTAAAATTCTATTCTTATTTCCAAAATCTCATTCGGCCCCATTTCATCGCGTTGCTCGTACGCCGCCACGCGTGAAGATCTTCAACGCTTTGGTGCTTCCTTTCGCCTTGAGATTTCTTCGGCGCCGCTTCGGCTGATCCCGGTCCGTTTTCTTCCTCGATCGAAAGGCCGAAGTTGTTTCCTCAACCTGCTCCGGCGACGATTCAAAGCCGCTTCCGCATCAGGATCCCTCGCGGTTGTGAGGTAGCTCTGGTCACCGATGGAACCCCCCTCTCCCTATATTATTGGGTCCGCTTATTGTTCTTAGTTTTCTTCCTATGAGCTTACATTCGGAGTATTTAGATTTTTTTTAGATCACTCAGATGGGAAATCTAGAGTTTGATACGATTGTGATAGCCCTCCTAGGGCTTTAATCCAAGAGTTTGACAATTGGTGGCATTACCAAATGTTGCATGATGGATGTGGTTTAACTGAATCTAGAACTCTAGTTTTGTAATCAATGGGACATGAGAAGAGATTGATGATTAACTCTTCTTCATTTCGATTAGTTAACCATTTTGGTAGTGATTGATTCAGAAGGCTCCACTTTCTTTGATTCGTTGCCATAGAATTTCTTTATCATCAAATTACATTAGACATTCTAACTAATTTTTCCCTTTTGTACTATCTGCTAATATAATTTGAATTGTTTGGAGTGTCTATCATCAGTAATTGTTAGTTGCTCACATTTTCAGAAGATAGAAGTGTTACCTGAGCCTTTCACAAATTGTTAAAAGAAATTTCTTTAAAAAGGCTTAGAGAATAGTCGATATCAATAATTAGCAAACAATTAAAATAATAGGAAGTTTTATCAGCCAAGGTCATATTATATGTTTTGAAATAACTCCAAAATCAAACCTGAATGCAAACCTCAACTATTCTGTCAACCACTGACTGAATAATTTAAATAATAGTGGACCAACTGTGGAACAAACAATTGAATTTCTTTGTATTTAAGAGTGCCATCCTTTGTATGTGTCGGATTACAGAAGGTTAGTTGTTGCTGCTAACTCAACTCCTTTTATTCCAAAACATCATCAAATATTGCTCAGAAAATGAGAAGAGCTTCATGTAGTTATCTTAAAACAAGCCTCTCATGATTTGTAACTCTTCTTTTTACCGAAGCAGAAAATGAGGCGTGCTTCTTCCTTGGTATTAACAAGAACATGGAGCTTCCAAAAGGATGTATTGGGCAGACCACCAAAAGGACTTGAAGAATTACCCAACTCAAAACATGAAATGATCAAACCAAACTCTCCACCGTCTGAAGAGCTTGAGAAGAACTCAAATGGGCCAGTTGACAACAATGTTCTTTTTTTTAAATATCTAACATATATTTGATGACCCTTGGTGTAATTATAATTTAACATCTCCCTTTTTTTGATATATCAATGCACTCGTAGGAATCTTAAGTTTTGTTACTCCTTGTTGACGCCTATATTCTTTTGTACTTTAGTACTTTCGTTTACTTTTTGTCATTCATAGTTGATGCCTATATCTAATTTGATATAAGTTGCTAGTGATAATCTTTATTTGTGCAAGTCGTGGCTGAAAAATATAAAGTATGCAAATGAACGTTGAGTTTCAAAGAAACATTAATAAAAATGTCAACACTGTGTAGTTAAATGATAATGCTTGAATCTTTTATTGTGCCCTTTTCGATCTACTTAACAACTCTATTGTGATGAGATTTTCTAGGTACTATAAGCTCATGCCATATCTTATTCTTCTATCGCTTTGTCCTAGTATTAAAAGAGACTGCACATTGCTTTCCAACCAAGTGATTACCACAAGGATTCAACTTGATATCCTTGATTAATGTAGTGAGAAGACTACCTAGCCAATAAGTCCAACCCTCCCTTTTCTTTGTCATGTGTCCTAGTCTATTGTGCCATAAGTTTACTGATCCATTATCCACTACAACATACAACTATGTTGTGCAAACCTTCACTCATAACTTGTGCAATATGCAACAAGGATTTCCTCTAGCAATTACTAGTGATCTTCTTGGTATATGATGAGCATCCCTTAGAACCATAGAAACTACTGTGCTAATCTGAATGTGTATGTCTCCTATCCCCTAGATCTTGGTATCATTGTTGTTGCCAGCTTCACACTCCCAAAGTTTTCTACTTTGTAAATGGTGAAGTATTCTCTCTTTGAGATACAGTGATAACCTATTGCTAACTACTTTTACCCTCAGATTTCCTACCTCTGCTCCTCCACTGCCCTCAGCGACAAGTGCCTCATCTCTGGAACTTGTAGTAAACTTGCTGTCCTCCTTTTTTTTCTGCATATTTGTATTCAGAATGTTGTTTTTTTACCAATGGCCAAGCTCAGATGTTGAGTAACTTAAGAGTGATAACAAGCTCTTCTATTTATCCCATGAACTAAGTAATGTCAACATATGTGTACCTTATTGTCCAAAACAAGTTTTTGCTGAAACCATTGGATTGAGAATTCCCTCAAATTTATTTAGATGTTTTGAAGCATCCATTTCATCCTTATGCTCGAGATTCATCAGTTTTCTAATCATGAAGATTGTTCTAATTAGTTTTCCTCGCATACAATTCTCAAGTCTACGTCCCTGTGCTTTTATCTCTGATGCCACATGGTGAATCTGACGCCTCCATGGACGTCAAATATTTTTAGCCAAAAGTGCTTCATGGTGATCAATCAACTGAATTAGTCGATTTAATTCACTTCCAATCGATTGATCATGATGAAACAATTTTGCCAAAAGTGTTTGATGGTGTTAGAGGGCTTCAGATGTAGAAAAATAAATATGGACAGATTCATGGGATTTAACAACTTTATAAGACTCAAAATCCACAAATAATAACAAGGGTAAACTTATGAGAATCCTAGGAGTGCAATTGTATCTATTTAACATGAATTTAAGATACATTTTTGGTCAATTAGTCGATTGAAATCACATTTAGTCGTTTAGAATCATTTTCAATCGATTATTTAATAGACTAGTAGCACTTTTTTTGTTTATTATTTAGTCGACGTAATAAGAAGATATATAATAGATCCACTGAAATATGATGGATAAAGGATCTTTTTTAGAAATATAATTTTTTTTAAAAATTTTATTTTCTTTAACCTAAATATTATATCTTAAACTTGGAACCCTAAATACTATATCCTAATCCTTAAATTCTAATAAAAAATTTTTTAAAAATCATACTAAATGCTCACGAGGTATTCACATATGGATATACAGTTATATAGATAGAATGTATTTATTTTTCAAAATACTCCTTCACTCAATCCACTTTATCTAATTCCTTTTTACCTATCTAATAGTCAATTAGAAGTAATTCCAATTGCTTATTGGCCATCAAACATCTATAGACAAAAGTACTTACAACCAATTGTAATCACACATCTAGTTGATTGTTAATGCTCAACCAATTGTTTTTGTTTAAATAATTTTGTCTTCTACTTTTGATTATTTTTTAATAAAAAAACAAATTGATTTTGTCAAATTGCACCGACGTGATCCAATCTTATCATGAAATCTTTGTTATTGGAAGCTTGCAGCCTATTCAATATTCCTTTACGCCCCGTTCACTCGGCTCCCCTTTCTCAGTCAAACTCAAACCCTACGGCACAAATAAATAATTCATCTAATTGTCCACACCTCAAACCCATTCATCAATGAATCACCTTAATTGCCTCTGAGCTACGGTGCAATGACCCTTTTGCAGATCTCAGACATTTTGGATTCATTGAGATTCAATTGTGGCACATTATAGGATAATTTTTTCCTTAGTAAGTAGAGACTTTGAGAAAGTGGACTGTGTGGATGAGTCACCATGAACGTTTTTCGATTGATTTTGATAATTGATGAAAAACTTCTGTAAAACTAGAATGGTCATCCCAGGATTAATTGACGTAAATTGGATATCCGATGCGAATTTAAAAAAATATTCACCTTATAATTGATGGGATAAATATTTTTTTCCAAATAAAATTTTATTTACCTTACCCTTTAATTATATTTTAAATATATATCCCTATTTGAGTGATCGTGATATTAATTCGTTATTATAGAATCTAGACAATGACAAAAGATGAATTAATTAATTATTTGGTTGAAATCGTACAAGTTGGAAAAAGCCTAATTGTTTACTAGTCGTCGTTCAAAATAAAGGGTCAAATTAATAAGTCAGCTAGGTTTGAATATTCCTAATTATTAAATTATTTTCCAAATTTGGAAACTTGTTCGGATCGTTTGCCGTATCTAAACACAAATCTAACATGCATGACTTTCTCGATTTAAGCTATCCCTAGAAATGTATCTATATGTTTCATGATGCCCAATAAAATATTAAGATTAATTTCTGAGATTATATATAAAATAATGTCATTGACAAAAAAAAATTTCTCAGGTTGAATTGGTCAACTGTGGAATGCAGATTTTGTCCTTAATAATTTAGATATCTAACCATTCAAATTTTGATTAATCGAGATGACCATTCAATCCAATAGCAGTTTTTTTATCAACCAATATAGGTGCATCTTTCTATAATCAATGTTGTAGGATTATCTTATGGTACACCGCAATTGAAAATTAATCTATAATATCTGATTAATTATGAAAATATTTTATCGTTGTATCATAACCCAAGTTACAAGTTGCATTTATTAGTTTGACTAGAGAATATAACAATACCTACATTTTCGTAGTCTGGTATCCAGTCATTTAATCACATGAAGTCGATAAAAATAATATGAATAATAATAAATAAGAAAATAAAATAAATAATAAAAAGACTTTTTAGGTGGATTTGTTCATCTTCAAAGGTTGTCTCGGCTGTGTTTGAAGACTAAAAGGCTTGAGAAAAAACAAGGAAGAATATATAAATATATAAATCAAAGTAAATTAATTATAATTATTCCTTAGGATTAGGAAGTCATGATTTTTTAATTAAATTTAAGAATATTCATTTCATAGATCAGTAGGAATTATTTATTAGATAATTTTATAGTAGGAAGAAATTATTGATCATGTCTTCGATAAATTATGTCACATATGATCTTTATTTGAGAGTTAGAGCATAGATATGCACACTAGTAATGTTCTTATTGGTGGTCAAAAGTCAAAACATTGTAAATTTTCAACGATGACGACTAAGTGCGCTATGTGTAATTAATTGTAACCATCTCAAAAATTGAAATTGTAAAAGTCTTAATTGCTTCATGTTAAACCATGCTAATTAAATACATGAAGTAGGAATGACGTTCTTTAAATTATGTTAAAACTGTACTAGTATTATTTTATTATGTGTAATTAATTGTAATCATCTCAAAAATTGAAATTGTAAAAGTCTTAATTGCTTCATGTTAAACCATGCTAGTTAAATACAGGAAGTACGAATGACGTTCTTTAAACTATATGTCAAGCAACTGTACTAGTATTATTTTATTTATTTATTTATTATTATTATTCTCATGGTGTTTAATCTCGACGTGAATAAGTAGAAGATGCGTGTAATGCTGGTGCTATCAATCTTATATTAAGGTTGATCAAATTCGGTTTGATTTGAATTGAGTTTTGATATTTAATCAATATGTTAAGTGTCAAGCAGGTCGTTGATTGGATATTTAACGGAGGAAAATCTAAGTGGATCATGGAGGATCAAAAATTTGGCACGAAACGAAAAGTCTAAGTGAGTCATGGAGGACTAAATGCGCATGAGATGGAAAATCTAAGTGGATCAAAGTTGGTCGGACACTTGGTGATCGAAAGTCCATTAGAAAAGTTGACAAGAGGAAAGTTCAAGTGGGTTGACCGGATACTTGGTAATCTGAATTCTTGACAGGTTAAGATTGATTGGATACTAGACAATAGTGAAGTCGTATGTGGTAGGTTAAGGTCAACCAGATACTAGGTTATTGATTTTGATCAGAATTAAACAGAAATAAATCGATTCGACTAATAAGGATAATCTGTCGGTTGATACCGTTTCAGAAGTGTACAGAAATGAATCGATTCGATTGATCGACAAATCAATTCGATTGATATTTGAAAAATTGATAAAATTAAATAGATTCCAAAAGGTTCCGAAGTCGTTATTTAATTTGATCACTAACCAAATCAATTGACTGATAGAGGATATCAATCAACTGATAGGTGGAAATCAATCCTAACAACAATTGTATAAGTAGGATTTTGTTTGAAGGAGAATGTGCCACTTATTAGAGGTTTAAGGATGAAGTGTTGATACATTTATATACCAACAAGAGGTTATTCCAAGCAATAAGAAATCATCAAAAGTAATATCTCATTCATAAAAGTATTTTTACTTTCATTTATATTTGTATTTATATTTTTTGTTATATTATTATGTTTTTGTAAAAATAAATTTATGAGAGACTTCTCCAACTTCAAAAGATATCTAAAAAGGAGGAGTTCATAGTCAAAGTAGATAATTCAGAATGGACCTTTGAATTAGTCGTTTTAAGTAGGGGTGTAAACGAGCCAAGCTGCTCACGAGCTATTCGAGTCTCGGCTCGAAAAAAAGTTCGTTTGAGTTCGTT